>CAUYPK010108834.1:0-93267 GCA_963574355.1 Loris lydekkerianus
CTTTCATGTTTACATGGATGGAGCTGGAACATATTCTTCTTAGCAAAGTATCCCAGGAATGGAAGAAAAAGTATCCAATGTACTCAGACCTACTATGAAGCTAAACTATAGCTTTCACATGAAGGCTATAACCCAACTATATCACAAGACTATGGGGAAAGGACCAAGGAAGGGGAAGGGAGGGGGAAGGGAGGGGGAAGGGAGGGGGGAAATTTGGGTGGAGGGAGGGTGATGGGATGGGCCACATCTATGGTGCATATTTTTATGTATAATAAAAAAAAAAAAAAGGATTATAGTCACCATTTTTCTAATCTGCCATTGTTCCCATCTGCTTCCCATGAGTTCTTTACATTTATGTGGGGAAAATGCTTTTTAAACCTTGCAGGAAATTATACCTTGTATATGTATACATACATATATGTAAAGTATAATTATATAGTTATAAATCATATGATTACAAAGTGATACGTAAATTATACACATAGAATATATTCATCTGTAAACAGAGGGAAATAAAGAAGAGGGTACACTGGTGAGGGGAAGGTATCTTGTCTACCATATGTTACCTGTTTTATCTATATCTTCTCATTTCATTTTAGTAAATTGTTCATGAAGAAGTTAGGTTGTTATTATTCTGTGAATACCATGTTTGTCTGACCCAAGAAACATACCAATTTTGACACACACGTTTCTGCATCAAAAGTTTTAAAAGTAAAAAAAAATAGTTTTCAAAGAAGGCTAGATTTGACATTTTCCAAATGCTCAATTTTCCCTTTTGAAATTGTTCTAGGATTAGACATTATTTTAAAATTTAAAAGTTTGTAATAGAATTCATTGAATCAAAGAAAACATGGATGCCATTGTGCCAAAGCTTTCATTCTTCAGCTAAGAAGAACTTCCTCTAAAGAGGTCATGTTGTAAATGTTATGTTTCTTTTAGTTACAAAAATTTCAAATTTCCATCTACAAAGTGCATTGCTCTGACCACTACAAATATTTTTTTTTTAATTTCTAAATTTTATTTTATTTTTTATTTCAAATTAATATGAAGGTACAAATATTTTTTAACTTCTCTGTAGCCACCAAGGGCAAGCAGATGTAGAATCTATGAGTGATCCTATTAGGCAGGAGTGTGTGCACAATAGTGGTGCTAACTATGATCAAGACCTTGGCTTTTGGTTTCAGAAACTGGGAGGCACTAATCATTCACATAGACAAAATCCATCCCTAGACAAACTCTGAAAAACTGTATAGTAAACTATAATGGTTCCGTGTTTACAAGGGGATGCTAAATGTAGCAGAATCATCAGCTCTATTCTTCCATTTATTGTAATCTTTTCTTTCAGTGTAGAGAAAATCAATACACATATACTGATTAAATGTTCAAAGTGTAAAAGTGGATGTTATGGGTAACAAATTTGAATTAGCACTCACTCAGGTCACAGTGTACATGCTAGTCCTACACAGTAGAGTTGAGGAAACGCCTCAAAAGACGTATCTGCCAATGTTGGGAGCCCTTGAATACCATAATAATAAATCAAGACAATTTATCTGGTAATTAGAAGATGCTGAAAGTTGCAGAATAAACAAATTATGTGATTAGAGTTACATGTTGGGAAACATTAATTTTCCTGATATAGTTTCAAATGGTATTCTTAAGATTGGTTTCACCCTAGTCTTAGGAAAGTGCCCCATTTTTCCTTAGAAAGCCACATTATTCCTAGTATAAAATTGCCTTTGCTAGATTTAAGGAGAAAAGAGGTATTAACTAGGCTTGTTTTGATGTTATTTATGTTGTTAAGACAAGAGGAAGCAGGATCCTCACTGACAAGACATTGAAGGGACACGTTCAGAATAATTAGTCAAATGAAGAGCTACAGGGAAATAAAAACAGAAGGTTAATGTATGACTCACTTGCGGCCATGGGAAAATAGTGATGGTCTTGACAAACTTGAGAGCGTCTAATAGAAAAATTCATTTAAACAACCAGCACAAGATCCTTGCCCCACCAAGTAGTCGTGAGACCATAAATGAACCCTCTACCTTCGTTATTTTATAGATATTTCACTGTGAAATGGTGGGGCCAAAAAAAAAAAAAAATCACCTTTCTCTAAGATGAATCCAGATATAAGGTCCATATCAGAACTGAAATGACCATTTTTATTTTATCATGGAAAATTCAATTTCTTGGATGATTACTTATTATCTAAGACCCTTATGTGAGCATAAAGTTCATTTCATACACTGTTACAGAAACAGATTCTAATTAAACTTTAGAACTCAGAAACATTGCATTAAGTGTAATTTTTTTTTTTTTTTAATTGTTGGGGATTCATTGACAGTACAATAAGCCAGGTTACACTGATTGCATTTTTTAGATAAAGTCCCTCTTGCAATCGTGTCTTTACACTGATTGCATTTTTTAGGTAAAGTCCCTCTTGCAATCGTGTCTTGCCCCCAGAAGGTGTGGCACACACCAAGGCCCCACCCCCTCCCTCCCTCTCTCTGCTCTTCTTTTCCCCACTCCTCCCTCCTTCTTTTAATAGCAAAAACTAGGAATGACTATTTTATAGCACAGCAATAAATGTACCACTTCTAGTGAGCATCTCCTGATATCTTAGCCTTGACTTCCCCTTCTCATTCCTCTTGGAGCCCAGAGGCCCCAAACATAGACTTTGTGAAGCCACAATCCTATGAATATACTGTGAGCCAATAGAAAGACCCATATTTTAGTATTCTGACTGCTAAAATAAGCCATCCTGATAGGGTAGTCTGGTCTTAAATATAGTAATTGGACATCTCTTTCAAATGTCTGAGACCTTTCTATTTTAAACATAGGATCTCAGTAAAGTTCTCTGCATCTGAATCTATCTTTTTTTTTTTTTTTTTTTTTTTTTTTTGAGACAGAGTTTCATTCTATTGCTCTTGGGCAGAGGCTGTGAGAGCATAGCTCAGAGCAACCTGAGACTCTTGGGCTCAAGCTATCCTCTTTCTATAGCCTCCCAAGTATCTGGGACTATACGCACCTGCCAAAATGTCCAGTTATTTTATATTTATACACACACACACACATATATACACACACACACACACACACACACACTTTTTTTTTTTTTCAGTAGAGACAGGAGTCTCATTTTTGCTCAGGCTAGTGTCGAACTCCTTAACTCAAGCAATCCACCTGCCTCAGCCTCCCAAAGTGCTAGGATTATAGGTGTGAGTCACCATGCCCAGCTTGCCTCTGAATCTGTTTGTTTCATCACTGTATATGCAGTACCAAGTGAAGTGCTTAGGCCTGGTTATAAGCTTAAAGATATAGTTATCAGACTAACCAATGTTGAGTCTATGTGTCAACCGCCTGTCCGGAGACTAAACAATGTAGCCTAAAATGCTTCCTGTGTCCTCATAACAGTGATACTGTCCTAACATGGAATTATTTGAACTCTGAGCCTCACTCATTTTACAGTACTTTTCACAATGTATGTTTTTAGTTTCTGTGGTCATGGACATTAATAGTCAAATTACTGCTATTTCAGCTTCTCTTCAGTTTATTCATTCTAACTTCTATCTAGTTGGACATTTGTGGTGTTGGGGTTTGGGTTTTTCTCTCTATTTTTCTTGTCCTCTTTCTCTCTTTCTTTTTGTGCTGAGTTTATTATCAGTTATCCTTCAAGGCAAAACTCAATTAACTTAACCTATCTACCTCTGTTCATTGCTTTATCTTGAACACCACACTTTCTATTCTAAGGCACCAGGGCCTAAGAGTGGAACCTGAACATGCCACAGCACTTGTAGAACTAAAAATTCCCAGCACATTCACCTTTTATCCATGTTATAGATGAAATCACTGACACACTACTGGTTGAAGGAATTTAAGAAAAGAGCCAATTTCTGGTAGTTGTGTATCATATATGTTTTGTTTCATATCTGTTTAAAACAGCATATCGACATTGCACTGGGACTAATAGAAACATCATTCATTTTTATTTGGAATTTGATTTCCAGTGCAAGCTTTAACAAATTCCATAACCCTGGACTTTAATCCTGGGGAGAACATTATGAATCACCTATTCCAGGATGGAACACATGTAACATGCTTGTATCTTGGCAAATTTATCTATAACTGAACTTTTCCCCCCACAGGGTCTTCACATTACTTTAGAAATATTCTCAACAATGTACTCCAGAGGCCAATATGAGCACAATAAAGGGGTTGAAACCTCTTTCACAGTCTAAATATAATTTCCTCATTATATTTGTGTTGAATTAAAAGTCACATCCAGCGAACTTATATAACTTTCCCATGAAAATCAAAACTTCTGGTCTCTCAGATCTACAAGTATAAAATTGTGCCATTGAAGAGGGTAATATTTGAAAGAAAAGAGAAGTGGTATTTATTTATGTTTTCATGTGTAGTATGAAAACTTTTCATGTGTAGTATGAATTCAATCAAATTACAAAAGTATCTTCTCATTTATAGATGGAAGTACATGTACTAAGTAATAGAATGGAGGGCTGATCTTCAATGCCCGAACTTTACAACTTTCCTTATTTAATCACGCAATTAAACTTCCTTATTTACTAAGTGCCTAAGTCCCACTTTTCTGAGGTTGAACAGTCAGGTAGTATTCCTTTGCCAACCACAATTGAAATCTTGACCTTGATGTTTTATTTCATAAAAATGGAACATATATTTGATGCTGATTGAAAATGTTAAATTATGTAATTAAAGGAAGCTAAATCAAGCACTGAAACATTTGCCAATTAATGTAGGTTTGAGATCTCTTTGCGATAAGTTAACAAAGAAAAGAACACTTCTGGTCACCTAACATCTTAAGGACTTTTTCTGATGCCCCTGGAAATACGCTACATGAACTATGGCAATCTATTCATTTATTCCATGTTTTTGACTCAGTCCCGAGCAGAACCTTTAGTATGATGCATCTTTAAGAGGACATGTCTTAGCAAGTGGATTCCCTTATTATACAAATTAAGAGGACCAGCTATCATACGCGCATGCATGCACACACAGGCTCACATACCAAAAGAAATGCTTAAATTTCCCTTTGAAAACATTGTTTCAGCCAATCTTTAGGTATTAAATACATCTTCTACATTTAATTCATCTACTGTCAAGGAGACTCGCTTTATAATCAATGTCAACAGAGACTTCTGCAACACATTTCATCCAGCGAATGGTAAATTGCTTTGAGCTTAAGTGATTCTACCAGTACATTGCCTAATCCCAACATAATTGAGGGCAGCTGAGGATCACAGTAGATCAGCTAAAATATTTGTCTGTCGTGTGTTTGCAAGGGGATGATCACTAAGTGATGTAAATGATATCCACGTATACTTTCTGAAGCTTTCATCTGTGTCATTTGACATTTTGGTGAATGATCTCTTAGCCAATCCCCCAGTCAGAAGATAGCAAATATAACAAAGGCACCAAAAGGCAACGTTATCTACTCCTGATACTTCTTAGGTTGTCATGTAAGGCAAGGAATATTACCTCCATAACCTTTATTTTTTCATTCTTAAGATTGAGATAACGATGCATAAGTAAGGTGGCCTTTTCCCAATGAAATCACATTTTTCTTTTTTTGTAAAGTACTTAATATAGCTGAGTGATACTGAAAGTTCAATACACATTTCCTGCTTTTACTACAGGGCACTATTCATAATGCTCAAAACAACTGTACGGAAAAGAAATCACTGCCCCCATTTCATAGATTTTAAAAGAAAGACAAAATTGAACCTTAAGGTGGCACTGTAATTGACAAACTATTAAACAGTCAAATCAATTCAAACTGGAGTGTGTTTAGCTCCAAAGCCTATGTATTTTCCACCCCACCAAGCATGACACTGCTATAATATTCAAGTAGTGGTCCTAAGAGGTAAATGAACCTGTTAGCAAGGAACCAGTAGAACAAACAGCTCAATTTCAGTCCTGCCAAAACCAAGACCATTGTGTTTGGCAGACACGCTTTAGCTTCCAGATGGAGAATGTTGAGCCAAGCTACTAATCAGGTCAGTAGGTCAATGCCAATGAAGTGTTTTGCAGCTAATGTATTCTGGCAGGTCTACCAAAATGTGGTCATGCTCAAAATCCAACACTCTGCAGGGGCCATTTCAAGGGGCTTTCAGGGCAGAGGCAAATGTTGAGAAATGCCTGCCTTCAAAACCTCTCTGGCCAAGGTCACCTTTCTCATGCTTCATGGAATAACATTGCAGGCATCAAACATATATTTGCAGGAATCTTTGAAGAGATGCCATCCCCCTGTGGGACATTTTGGATGACAAGTGGTGGTGTCATCTGCTGCTGCTGCAAAAAAAAATGCACATCAGGATTATGTTCTTTGCAGAATATTGTAAAGCATGCCTCACAGAGAGAAAGCACAGCTAAAGCACAGCTAAAGAACACAGTGTAGACTTGGTTTGTGGGCTCATCTGATTCTTTCCCTGGCTCTTGTCATCTGTGCACCTGAGAACATTGCTTACCTGTAAGTCTCAGTTGTATCAACTGTAACATTTTGGTGATAATACCAAAGATACAGAGTTGCTATGACTGATAAGTAGTAGGAAAAATCCTTCAATTTAAAACAATTGACACAGTCTTAGTACAAAGCACAATTTCACTTCCTCTGCTTTCCTGAACTTAAATTACTGAAATCTGACACCTTAAAAACCTAATAGGTGAGATAGTCTACACAATGCACTGAAACTGACTTATTGAAACTGTTATTTATTGGCTCTACAGAAGACAAAAGCCCAGCAATGAATGGATTGCTCTAATTATAAACTAATCATTATCAAAACCTAAAGGGTTCTCAATGGTTTCATCACCTTGCTTTGTCTGTCTTCCTTTTATTGTTTAACTCCCCACTCACCATGACTATATTCAAACTTCTCCACTCTTCTCAAAGGCTTATCACCTCCCTCACCACACTCTACCTTTACCTTGGACAATGACCTAAAAGTTTCCCTGGAAAGTGTCCCACAGAACCTGTTGGCACCAAACATAGTCACAATTATTTATTGAATATTAATATCTTATTAAAATAAATTCTAAATGACTACCACAGCTAAAATATAGCAAATACTATATATACACAGACATATATGTATATATACAAAATTTATATTCATTTACATATGAATTTATATTCATGTGTACATATATGACGGGCCTACATTGTTTTTCACCCTACCTTCTTCCCCTGCTACCCTTATTTACCCTTCACCTTTGGGCCCTGTATCCCTGAATGATATTTTTAAGTTAGGTGCTGAGTGGACGATAGATTCATGAAGTAAAGAGTAGAAACATGGAAACAGGCTAGAAAACTAGTCAGTATAGCTTAGTCCAGAGGTGACAGCAGTCTGGATGAAGTAGTGGCTGTGGGGATCATGTATAATTCATAGTACTTGGTACACAATCGGATGTGAAGGTGAGAATGAGGGGCATTGTTAGTTATAATCCATCTTAAGGTGTGAGCAGCTGGGCCTAGGAAGATACCATATATGAAGATGGGGGAAATCGGAAGAAAAGCAAGGTTGGACATCTCGGTTGACATGGTTTTTAAACATTCAAGGGATATGTCAGGTAGGAGAAGATGGTGTGTAGATGGCATGTGAAACCATGGAAATAGATATGATCACCTAGGGAGATGGTATGAAGTGGGAAAAGCTGAGGGCCTACTACGTGCCAAATTCCAAAATTTAGAAGACAGGCAGAGGAGAAGCAGCCAGCAAAATGGCTGGATAAGTAGTGGCTAAAGAAAGGGGAAAACCAGAAGGTTGTAAATTTTAAGGAAGACAAGAAGATTAGCATATTCAGGGGGAAGGAGTGGTTACCGCATATTAAATGCTAAAGAGCTAATAAATGATTTAAAAAATGGGATTGGTAACATTTTTACCAATCGGAACTCATTACTATAAAATAGACAGGGAGTAAATGTAAATTCTTGCATTGTATTTTGACATATCGACTGTTCAGTTTTACTACTGAGTAATTGAACAAATGTATGAAGACTATGAAAGAGCCATGTGATTTCCTTAAGTAGCAGTATATATATGTTTTTTATTTCAGATTGATGTAAGGGTACAAATAATTAGGTTACATTGTTTGGATTTGTTAGGTAGAGTCCAAGTTGTAGTTAGCCCTTCACCCGGGAGGTGTGCCATGTACCCTTGTATTGTGCCTGTTAGGAGGTAGCATGTTGGCAGTATATTTATAAATGATTTTTATTTATTTGTAAGTGTATAGTATTCAAGGAGATAACAACAAACTATTTATGCTGGTCCAAATGTATTTCTCCGAAGTGTAAAATGCTTGATTGAATTCAGCACTTTCTTTTTGTGCTCCTATGTCAAGGCGTCTGGGGTACTGTCATAGAGGGAACCCACAGGAGGGTCATAGACCAGTCATTCTCCACTGGGGGCAGCTTGGTTCCCAGAGCACATTTGACAATGTCTGGAGATATTTTTGATTGTCACAACTGGGGTGTAAGTATGTTTTTGGCACCTACTGGAAAGAGGCTGGGGATGCTACTGAACAACCTGCAGTGCAAGGACTACTCCCTACAACGAAGAGTTGAGTGGCCCAGCGTGTCATTAGTGCCAAGGCTGAGAAGCTCTGAAGTGTCATTAGTGCTAAGGCTGAGATGCCTTGACATAGCCTGTGTTGTGGACCTGCTCAGTTCCCAACATAAGGCTTTGGCAGATTCACTAGAATTTTTCTGCTGGACAGTGGGAAATTTCTTACTATCTTTTTCATGATCTACCAATAGCTTTGTGTAGTAAGTGAGGTCAAATTTGGTTTTCACCTTGAGACTTCTTTATAGGAAAAAATGAACAAATAAAAATAATATGCAATCATATGAATTACCTCTGTGGAATTATCTTGCAATAGATTCGCCTATGTGGTTAGAAATAGAGGACAGTGCTCCACCCAATGGATGTTAGACTTCCTGCATCAGAGCTGGGAACCTCTATGAAGTTTTAGTTCTTATGCTGAAGTGTAGGAAGTTTCAGAATTAAAACAACAACAACAACAACAAAATCCTCAAACCCCCCAAGAAACAAATTAAAAATCTAATAGATTCATTTTCTTAAAACTTATAAAGACTTATTTCTGTTTTAAAAAATAAAACTTTTATTTTCACTTGATTATAAAATAGTGCATATAATGTAATATTGTCTTTGTTATATATGTTTGCATAACTATGATAAACTTCTAGATACCTGTAACCAAGTAGAAAATGGAATTTAACCATTAAAATAATGCCACCTCTGTGAATTCCTCCCCCTGTAAGGGTAAACACAATTCTGAAATTTTTGCTTATTGTTTCTTTGATTTGCATTACAATTCTGCTAGATATATTTGTATCCCCAAAGAACGTGGGAAATTAGAGTTTTTGAAATGCCTATGCCTGTAGAGTGGATTGGCAAGGGGGAGGGATGGGGGGAAAAGATTAATGAGAAAAGAAGACTTGTGGCTGTAAGATCTGGCACCAAGGGTGGGAGCAATGGCACCATTAAGAAGTAGTAGACATCCCTGTGGCTATCTGCACTCATGGATAAAGGTGGAAAAAGGAGGAGCCTAAGGTCAAGATGACAGTGATTTAAACACAGTGGTAGAAAGGAGGTTTTGTTAACAGAATCACAGAAGAAAGCAGAGGATAAGAAACATACAGACTGAGATTGACTTTGTGTGCTGTGTCTTCTTTCAGGAAGTTTGAAATACCATGTTCCTTGTTTGCACTTGTACTTGCCATGGCAGCAGGACGTCTAAGAGTTTGCCCTTTCTGGGCAATTCAAAATAGAGAAGTAGTCATTGTTGAGATTGTAGAACTGGAGCTACAGACTTTGAGAGGCTTAGTGTGGAATGTGAGTTTAAGCCACATGAAAGGAAGAAACAAAGGATATAAAAGGATGTTAAGTTTAGGGAATAACCATAGGTTATGGTAAGGTTAAAAACATACTATGAGCTTTTTCTATTGCTTTTGATTATTTTTATTTTAAAATCCTCTATCCAGTTACTTCTATTTTTCCTCCAATTTTCTGTCTTTACAACATGCTTTATAGTAGTGGATTAACATTCAAAACTAGCTTAGATTCTGACTAACAATAAATATGATGTTGTTTGGTTTGGAATTTTTATAAGACTTTGAACAGGTTTTTAGGTCTAATCCAAAAGAGCTTAGTCATCAGAAGAAACACAAGTGGCATAGTAAATGTCAGCACTGGGGAAAAGTAGGACACAAGCAGAGTCCGTTTCTAGGGCTGCTGTTCTCCTTTCTGTTAGTTTCTTGGTCCCAAATGTCTTCATCTTCAAAATCAGAAGTTCGTCTAGCTACTGTGGTACAATTATTTAAAGAGAATTTCTCTGCTTTTTTAGCGTCCCTCTTTTTCACTTTTGTGACTCTCTTTCCTACTAGCTAAGGCCCGTGTCTGAGAGATTTCTACTTTACTCTTTCTTTTCTTACACTCCATTTAAATGATTCCCTTTTAAATGGTTCTAGGTTCCCCTTTCTCTCAGTCCTGCTAGTTACTAATGTTAATGTGTCAAGCCTGTATTATTCACAGTAATTCACAATGTATTCACTAATACTAATACTAATGTATTCACTAATACTAATACTAATACTAATGTATTCACTCCCAGATGGTACCTTCACTGGGGACTTCACTGCTTAAACCTAAGTAGTGCTTGATGGTGGCCTGTTAAGGTGCTATGGTAGAGGCAAGCCAAGACGGTGATACTATTATTTATTTTCACAACTACCTTTCTTGAGCCATATTATTCTAATGTTTATAAACATACTCCATTTTATAAATTTAAGACCTACATTTTTACACTTTCTCCTTATTTGAGGTGATTCTCAAAAGAAGTTTTGACTTTCAGAGCAATTAACTTTCTTTTGTTTAATTTGTACTTGAATTGATTGTGTTCTTAAGCCAATTTTTATGTGATCATATTGCTACATAGGACACTTTTAGGCATATGATAAAGCTGCTAGTTGTTTTAAAAATCCCATATGAAATGTTATAAAAACAAATAGTAAACTTGTTATTATAAATTTACCTACAGGAAAACAGGAGTTTTATTAAAAACATTATATCAGTGTTTTGTGGTTTTGTAATAACACCACAAATGAAAACCCAGTAATTAGGAGGAAAAGTATTTCATATTTACAATTTGTTTGCTTCAAAATGGTAAGTTAAATTTTAAACTTGTTTTGGAGCTGAACTTTTCTAAGCTCTAAATGAATAAAGATATTTATATAATTAAAATTTAGTTTATAAAAAAATTCAGTTTATTATTGAAAACTGAATTAAGATGACAGTGAACAAACAGCCTCAGGTGTGTGACTGCATTTTAAAGTGGTACATTTAATGTTTATACAGTTGTAAGTTTTTTTAAAATTTATTTTAAAAAGTGATTAGCACCTTGGCTGTACAACTCCTGAGATTTTTTTTTTGTAACACTGCATAAAATATAAAGCCTTTTTTGCTTCAAAATTTGACCTACTTAGAAAAGTTCTGATAATTCCAATGTAATATATTCCCTGTTTTGTAAGCGCCTTTGGGTAATGTATTGGAGAGACAAGTAATCTCATCAAGAAGCGTAATGGACCCTATCACATTTCGAGATATATTTTTTCCTACTACTTCTGCTTCAAATTTAGTTCTGTGTTTAATGATACCACACTCTACTGGCGAGGGTAGTTTTCCAGTAGTTTAACTCTCTTTGCATACAAATGGTGTTTTTGGTCTGGCTGCCATTGCACATCTCTCCTTGAAATGAGGTGGCATAATTTGATTTTTTACAGTCAGAAAAAAGAAAGTTTTTGTTCATCTTGAAAGGTTAGAGAAAGAAAGGTTGCCACCAAATGAAATGCATGGCTTGATATAGTTAGTAAAACGAGCTGGTGCCAGCTCAGGAAGGCAGGACTACGCTCTTGGCTTGCTTGAAAAGTGTGATTAGCCTGGTCCTAAAGGAAACCTCCCCAGAACCTGTCATTCTGGGCTCTTTAATGGAGGTCCAACCTGCACACATGACAAGGTACCCATTCACCTTCATCTTCTCGATCACTTTGCCCCTTATTAATTCCAGGGAACCACATATTTTAGTCAGAGATGTTAAATTTCAAAGGTTTCTGAAGAGACTCTCTTGACAAATGAGATATTCTTTATTGCCTGTATTTGACAGATGAAACACTTAAGATCCCAAGGGGCATTAAATAGCTTTCCCAGGAACACAGATATCACCATCCTAAAATTCAGGTGTTCCTCTTCTTGGAGGTGCTTCTCTTTAGATGTACTGACTTTTGAGGGGAATGTCAAGGGTAATATTTTATTTTACCTGATTGGATTCATGGTGGAAGGCTTCCTTCTATAAATGTCATGCATGGCCTACAGATACATGAAAAAATGCTCATCATCTTTAATCATCAGAGAAATGCAAATCCAAACCACTTTGAGATATCACCTAACTCTAGTAAGAGTAGCTCACATAACAAAATCCCAAAACTACAGATGCCGGCATGGATGTGGAGAAAAGGGAATACTTCTGCACTGCTGGTGGGAATGCAAGCTAGTATGTTCCTTTTGGAAAGATGTTTGGAGAACACTTAGGGATCTAAAAATAGACCTGCCATTCAATCCTATGATTCCTCTACTAGGTATATATCCAAAAGACCAAAAATCACTTTACAACAAAAATATTTGCAGCTCAATTCATAATAGCCAAGTCATGGAAGATGTCCAAGTCCCATTGACCCAGGAATGGATTAATAAATTGTGGTATATATATACTATAGAATATTATGCAGCCTTAAGAAAGATGGAGACTTTACCTCTTTTATGTTTATGTGGACAGAGCTGGAACATATTCTTTAGTAAAGTATCTCAAGAATGGAAGAAAAAGTATCCAATGTACTCAGTACTATTATGAAACCAATTTATAATCACCCACACTTTCATATGAAAGATAAAACACAACTATAGCTCAGGATGAAGGATGGTAGTGGAGGTAGATGGGTGGGGAGGAGAAACAGTGGGACCAGACCTATGGTGCATATTGCAAGCATACATGTCAAATCTATTAAGTGTAGAGTATAAATGTCTTAACACACTAATTAAGTGAGGTGAAGGCTATGTTAACCAGTTTGATGTAAGTATTCCAAATTGTATATAAAATCAGTATTGTATATAAAATTGTATATAAAATAAGTATTCCAAATTGTATATAAAATCCGTAAGTACATTAATGTATACATGATTTATGTATTTGACTTAATAAAAAAATAAAATAAAATCATTTTTTCTTTTCTTATTAATATTTTTTTTTATTTTGAAGCTTTCCTATTGTAGACTGGGCATTGTGGCTCAAATTTATAATCCTAGTGCTCTGAGAGGTCAGGAGTTTGAGGCCAACCTGAGTAAAAGCAAGACCCTGTCTCTACTAAAAAATAAATAAATAAATAAATAAATAAAAGCACAAGAATATTTTAAGGTCATACTATCATGAGCTCTTGTCCTTGTGATTTGAAAATACAATGTCTATATTCTCAGATGGATAAATAATTTAAATATAGCAGTTGAATTCAGATTTTTATAATAGATATTGTAGTCTTTTTTAGCTTTATGCTGAAAATAATTATCTCAAAAACAATCTGGACACATTATAGATTTTTTCTTTTTGTGTAAAGTGATTTAATCCTCAGTTTTATTCCAGAGATTCATTTAGGTTTCATTTAGTATCCCACTGGGAGAGTAAATAGCTTACTACTTTTTTTTGTATTATTATCTCAGCATTAAAATTAAAAAGAAATTAAAAAGAAATTCAGACTCAAAAAACTGTGCCTGAATATTGTGAATTTTTGTATATGAAAATGTACAACAGTAATCATGTATAGAAAAAAAATCTTTTTTGTAATTCATGGTATAGAGACCAAGAGATTCAAATAAATCTTCCATCAAAGATGTGTTCTCCTCTTCTCCCATTTCTCCTTCACTCGTGTTAAATAATGAGGGTGAGTAAAAGATATGATGGAGAAAGGTCTGTCGTGTTCAGTAGGTGTTTTCAGATGATGGCGTCTTAACACATTTGTGTTTTTCTAGTCCCTCTCATCCACCACAGATTTCAATATTTTAAAAAAATGGATCTTGTACAATCACCAAACTTTCTTATTCATTTGACAAAGTAATTAATTCATTTAAATGATTTAAATGTTCAGCGACTCTATTGCTTTTGAAGTCATATGTGCAGTTCTCTAGAATCTAAAACATTCGGGTATTAAGACCAGAGGCCTGATCATCAGTTGATAGATTCTTTAAGTTGAAATTTAAGAGTTTAAGAGCCCAAGTTGCACAGCAGTTAAGTAGAAAATGTACATGTGATTAATAGTATTCCTCAGTGTGTTTGCTTGCCTTCTTGGGTCAGTGCTGCTGATCTGCGACATTTAATTGCCACTTGTGATGTGTGCCCCTATGTGTAGTTCTCCAATCATGGTCTACATCCTTGGCATAAGTAGCTTCTATGTATCATCTAAGTCAGGAAAGAAAAAAAAAATTCCAGATAATGATATTAAGTGTGCAACATAGTCTTTTTGGTTAAGGCACTGTTGATATGTATGGTATGGTTGGATCTGGGGATTGGGTATCATGGAAAAGGCCTTGAATTGGTCTTGGAGCCAGAAAGATCTGGGTTTTTATATAAGTCCTGTCATTGACTAGCTAAGTGACATCTTTCTGAGTCTCAATTTCTTCATTGCTAATGCCTACTTTGCAATGTAGTGAAATAAAATGGAAAAGTTTATGTAAAGTTTGAACCTACCCTCTAGAAGACATAGGCAAATTGACTTTGCCTTTATACATCTGTCTGTTTCTTCATCTAAATGCCTCCTCTGTAAGATGGTAGAAAAAGTAAAGTGAAATAATTATGTAAAGCTAGAAACTAACCTTCTAAAAGGCGCAGATAGCACTAGTGATCTAGCGTTGGGGCATAGTGAATGAATTGAGACACTTAAGATACTTGTAGGCATTCAACAAATAATAGTTTTGTGTTTGTCTTTATCCAGGCTTCTAGATTTGGTTGAGTTACTGTATGGCAATAATCAAAGCCTTCCGTTAAGTAACTTTCTTTCAAGTTCTGCTTTCCACATATGTAATATCAAGTATAGTCTTGTCAATGCATTTTCCTAAAAGCATATAATTTGACTGGAAGCCATTAAAAGATTGATAGTTTTTCATAGAAGGGGTAGAACACTGGTTAATGTAATTATTAAGTGTGTGGTAAATTCATCCCCAAAGTTAGAGAGTCACGTAACTAGCATAAGAAACTGTTACACAGAGTTGGCAAAAGAATAGTTACAGGATGAGGCCTTGCATTCTTTATGTTGAAAGCATACGTGTTGGAGCCCATGACAGAGATTGTCAGCTGTCTACCAAAATCTATTCCCCGTTGATTTGGGGAAAGACTTGCAGGTTGAGTGACCAGCTAGACACTGCCATCTCCAGTCCCCACTTGAGTTAGGTGAGGCCATGTGGTTGAGTTCTCATGAATAGAATGTGAACCACATGCAGAACTTTTGGATCTGTGTTCTAAGACATCAGCTACTCTCCGTGCTCCTTCCCCCTCTTGCTGGCTGGAACCTCACATGGTTTTGGTCCAGCTTCATCCACATGTTGTAACATTGCTGTAGGAAATGTCAGAGTAGCAAGGTGAAAAGAATCTTGGTTTCTGAAGAACCTGTCAATTTGAACTGTTATATGAGAAAGAAAGAAATGTTTTTGTTTAAGCCACTGTGTCAGTTGGTTTCTTCTCCATAGCAGCTAAACCTAAACCCTGACCAGTACAGGGTCCCATGGAATTTGACTGATCTGTGCACGTCATTTGCAATGTGATTTGAATCTCCAAGCCTCAGTGCCCTCGTGTGTCACATGGCGCTATTGTGGGTTTATCACAATAAATGTGAATTTAAAAGTTCAGCATTTACAATGTACTCTAGGCACTGTGCTTAAGTGCCTTCCATGTATTGTCATTTAATGTTCATGGCCAAGTTATGAGTTAGGAATTATTAACTGGATTCTATGGATAGAAACTCTGAGGAAAGATGATTGTAAAGTTCTTTCCAGAATGGGTGGGGAACCTCTGGCGTTGGGACCACATGATGCCTTCAGAATCCTTGAGTGGGACCTTTTGGCTGAATCCAACTTTTACAGAACAAATCCCTTTATTAAAAGGGGAGCTTGGATTCAGTTAAGGGGCCACACTTAGGGATCTCCAGGGTCACATGTGTCCCCAAAGCCACAGGTTCCCCATTTCAAAAGGCTCTGACCACCAGACTCTAAAGCTCATACAATCTTAAGCAATACCTAGCTTTTATCACAGTGATCACAGTGCTTGAAAACTATTAAGCATTCCATGAATGTTAATAGTATTATTAATTTTTCAGCGAACATTAGTGGAGTACCTTTTATAGGTTTAAAAAAAAAATATGGGTTATGCTGTGGAGACCTCAGGCTATTTAACAGGGTAACAGATATATACAGAAGTCATTGCAGTGCAAATTCTACATGAAAGTTGTAGGAAAGTAGCCTCTCTTTGACATAAAAGGAATAGGGATCAGTGAATCTTAGGAACTCAGCCATCTACCCATCATAGAATATGTAGCATTCTACACTGTTTATATTAAATTGAATATTTCAAGTACATGCACCAATACCAGTGGAGACAGAAATTCTTATATAACACAAGAATTAAAAGCATGTGTGATGCCTGTAAGGGAAGTTCTCAAGCAGAATGGAAAGGTGGAACCCTCAATGAAAGAGGTCTGAGGTTTCAGCATGCTGCCCTGAAATTCTACTAATGAAGTCTTCTTAGCATGTCAGATATCAAAGTCCTCTATTTTATTGGAAAAGGGTAAACACTTTAAGAGCCTGAATGCTATTTCTTGATAGGATAAGAAATCAGTTTTTTGCTCACATGCTCTTCTTTATAGCAGGAAGATCTCTGACAAACCCCATTACGAAGTCCTTTTCCCTCCTGGTATTCTGTTTCCTGGATTCTGTGTTTTTTCCTTCATAGCCCCACTTTTTGTAATTCTAATGTTGTTTGTGAGGTTATTTTTTACTTGCATGTTTTTTGTCTTCTTCTGATTCCCCCCTTGACTATTAAGTGCTCCCAATAGCAAAAATCATATTCTCCCTGCCCCCAGCCAGTGTGCACAGATCTCTAGGCTCATGCCTGACCTATAGGCATGTGCTCAATAAACAGTTGTTGAATAAGAACATGGAATTGAGTAAAAGAAACATAAACTGTATTAGTTTCATCTATATTCTCAACTAATCCTGACACCCCCCCCCCAAAAAAAAAAAAAAAAAAAAAAGAAAGGAACATGAACACGTCCTGGAATGTTTACTTTCACTAAAACCAAAAAACCAAATTGAGAGTTGCTGATCCTTTTACTTTTTCTCACTCTGCCAACTACAGATGTGCAAAAAACCATATCTAAACTGTAAGCTAAGAAAGTATGACTCCCCCTTTATCATCAAGTTTTCTGGTCTGTAAGTCAGGTAGGGAAGTGGTAATCAGTACCTGTTTGAATGACACAGTCATTTTTATATATCACCTTTGTAGAGGATACAAAGAAACAAAGTTTTTGTTCTCTATGTGGGGGCTTAGTAAGTAGAAGGTAAGAGGTACACACTGGGCGCCATGTGATACAGAAGAGATATAAAGGTACAGGCAATAATGGTTAAAGGTTCAGCAGAGGGACCCAGCACGGTGGCCTGGGTGATCAGGAAAGATTGGAGTGGGCTGGTAAAGTGAGACATTTTCTGGGTCCTGAGACCACCAGAACACAAATGGAAACTTGAGCCATGATGAATGAACTAAATCACCTAGATATGCTGTAGTTTGAGTTCACCCCCCCCATTTCCAAGCAGGCTCTGAAGCAAGGAATCAATTGCAAGTTGTTTATTTGGGAGGAAATTCCAGAAAATTCCAATAAATGAAGTGTAAGGGACTGTATGGTAGCCAAAAAAGCTGTACTGTAACAAGTAAATTATTGTACTATATAACTAAAACTTAATTTTGCTGGGAAACAGTGTACAATAGGCACCCAGGGTAAGGGAGCTGGGTTATTTGTATACTAACTCCTGACCTTAGTCATTGGTTGAGGGCTGCTGTGGGTATTGCTCAGATTGGGAGTGGGGTTTTAATGCCCCAGCACTTATAGCCAATAGAAAATAAATACAGCTGTAGCAGTTAGAAGTCAAAGTCTGGCCATTGTGTATTGCAGATGTGAAGGCAAGGAGATCTGGATGGGCCATCGGCAGCATCTGTTAGGCATTTTCAAAAGCAAATGAATCAAACAACTTTACTCAGCCTTTAGAAATTTGTTTACATGGTTTGAAGTAGCAGCATTTGCAGGGGGAAAAAAAAGATGATAATATTATAAGTTTAATTAAGATTGAGTAATACATGGGTAGGTTAGAATTGACTAGTATATTCTGAAGTCTTTCACACATAGTTGCTGTCTTTCCTCAAACAGTGCTGTACATGCTACTGATGTTACTTTTCTCAAAACCTTTTGATCCAGGCACTTGCTCACAATGCTTGGATAGATATTCATCCCAGTAGAATTAAGTCTTACCTCCACAGACTTTTAGGTTTCCACAATTGTTTCAACTGTTTTTCTACCTTCATCACTATTTCTGAATATAAATCCTTCACTCCAGCCAGACCTGTTTACTTACATCCTTTTTGCTCCTGCTATTTTGAATATTTGAGACACCTCCCATTAAATTCTTCCCATCTGCCATGTCCACTTCCAGACTCCCTTATGCAGCTGTGTCCTCTGGTCATCAGAGCCAGCCGTGACTTGTTTCCTTGATCAGTGCACAGATCACATTGTGACATGCCTTCTGTTTATTAACTTAAATTGTTATATTTCCTTTGGTATTGAATTAGTTGTGTTTGTGTCTTGACTCTTCAGCTAGATTGTATACTTTTTGAGAGGGGCACTTCTACTTTTTTGGTGGGGAAGATGCGAGTACCTGCTTAGAAGCCACACTTCTGGAGTATAAATCCTGACTTCCCTATTTGTGAGCTTTGTGATCAAAGGCAAGTAAATGATACCTCAGCCTGCCTGGACACTTATGCCCATTGATCCAGGAGTGCAAAGTTGGGGGACACATTATGAGAGTTATGATGTAAAGGCTCTTAATATGAGAATCATCTTGAACATTGTTTAGGGCCATTTAAAAAAAATTTGTTTTCTCCAAAGTCCTTCTCTGTTACCATGTTGCTATGTCATTTTCTCAAATAATGTGTTTTCAGACTCTAAAAGTAGTCTCCAACCTTATAAAATCATATAAATAGCAATACCTTTAAAAGCAATTATCTCACATAAAGAACAAGTGATGCCAGTAACACCAAAGGTCAGTGTGGGGAAGATATGCACCAATGGTTCTCTATCTGGCCAGATGTACTTTTCTAGGCAATTAAAATACTTGTAGTCTTTTAAGAAGTTGTAGAAGAAAAAAAAAATATTTTTGAGACATACAAATATACAGGTACATGAAACTTTTACAAATATGAAGACACAAGATTTTTTAACTTAAATATAATTTAAACTTTACCTTAATTTGTTTATATTTCCAACTAATTAAAACATTTTTAACAGCATCGCTAACTAATATTGATTGTTAAGAGATGTTTTGTCCAATTAAAGAAACTGGTTCTACCAATCTAGTTGAATAAGGTTAATTAAAATGTGAAATTTGCAAAACCAAACCTACACAAAATATTTTTAAACATCAAAGAAGAAAAACACACTATTTTAACCATGTTTCTTTCATAGTTATACATATTTGTTTAACCATGTAAAAGAAAAAAATCTTTTCCTATGGGGAAAAGTTAAAGTAGAACTCTGATCTGTAATTATTTAAGCTTTGGAGAGTTCACGGCCTACAAATCATTCATTCTATGTATATTTAAAGTGATATTTGACTTGAATTTAATGCATGCTCTTGGATTTTATGTTTCTTGAAAATGTACAAAAAAAGCCGGGCACCGTGGCTCATGCCTATAATCCTAGCACTCTGGTAGGCTGAGGTGGATGGATCCCTTGAGCTCAGGAGTTCCAGACCAGCCGAGCAAGAGTGAGAGCCCATCTGTACTAAAAAATAGAAAAACTAGCTGATGGTAGTGGTGGGCTACCTGTAGTCCCAGCAACTTGGGATGCTGAGGCAGGAGGATTGCTCAAGTCCAAGAGTTTGAGGTTGCTATGAGTTATGATATAACCATCCTCTACCCAGGGCAACAAAGTGAGACTCTGTCTCAAAAAAAGAAGAAAATACCAAAGTTTAGGCATTTGCTGTAAATGATTAAAGATACACAAATTCTTGTAGAAATATGTCAGGTATTTTTATTAATCCTTTTGCTAGATTTATAACAAAAGGGAGTAGAGACTATATAAAGCCAAGATATATATGAGATTTATTAGTCATTATTTTCTCTTGTTCATGCTATCAACCAATTTAAACTACAATTCTTGCGATTAATATGAGTTTTTATGGATGAATATGAAGATAGGAAAGTAGGGTCCATCGGATTCATTCTTAGTATCCTATCTTTTAGGCCCATTTCATAAGGCAGATTTTACCTGGTTGCAGAGGTTTAGAAAGAGGTCCAGGAACACCAAAAAACCTGGACAAAGTCACATGGCTGGTGAGAGGGAAGAATTAACATTAGCTGTAAATCCTAAGCTTCCTGCTTATGCTTGTTGAGATCTCTACATCAATCCATATCATTTCATTGCACACTTTTATGTTTACTGAGACTTTGACCAGAATTATTACAAAGCTGAGCTTGTTTTATGGCTTTTAGGAGGAATTGAAATATATCATTTCAAGGACAATGAAATGTTCAGCCTTTTATGTCGTAGTCATTTTTCTTTGCCCAATGTACACGTATCCTTGGTTTAAATGCCCATTTCCTTCAAGGTCTTTCTAATGAGACCTTGTGGATTTTCCAAAAAATATATAGTGTCAGTGGCAGTTTATTCACCTTACTTACATAGTTCGAGGAAACTGCTTGTTTAAATTTAGATACTGTCTCTGATGAAATGTTTTGACAAAGTAATACCAGCTTGATACTATTTAAAATATTTTGACAGATGGGAAAATTGTTTCAGTCTGAGTTGAGCAATACTTTATTGCAGTATTTTGCAAGTTAGAAAAAAAATGGTAAAGGTAGCCTCACTGTTCCCAAAAATAACATCCTTCCATTCTCCCTGAGAAGAGAAAGGCCTCCATTCAGTCATAGATTACAATATGTGTGCTGAGTGTGTTAAGAATTTCTGCAGTTTAAACGAGAGGGAACATTTGGGGATTATTTCCAAACAAGGAACATTTATTGTTCTGTAAGCAAACAGAACCTAAAGAACTTTCAGGAACATTTGTCGAGATAGCCCTTTTCAGAGCCTTCTCATACCCTAGTGAGATTGTTCTCAATTAACGCAATTAAATCACTAGGGTCTAAAACCTGCTTGGTTGAAGAAAATTCACAAATTCTATTACTTTAAAATCTAGAATTTTTTAAAAGCTATTGTAACAAACATATTTAAAATTTTCAAATAGATGGAAAGAAATAAACTACAGGAGGTCCTTATTTGTGATATCAAATATATTGAAGCAATATGATAGGGGAGAGGTCCTCAAAGTGTAGTCCTGGGATTAGCTGTATAAAATCACCAGGAACTTGTTAGAAATGCAGATTCTAGGTCTTCTGAATCAGACACATTTGGAACCCAGCTACCTGGGTTTTTAACAAGTGCTCCTGAGCGCTCTGATACATAGTTTGCTAAGTGCCCAGAAAGGACAGAGACTTTCAGATTATTCCCTGGGGTTCCCTGAAGGTCCAACCCCATGGACAGAGGTAGATGAGAGAGGAATGATCAAGAGTGGCTCCCAGGATCCCCCATGTCTGTTTCAACTATGGGAACTTTGATTTTTCTTTAGTACATATCACAGAGTTTTATGTTGGGTTCTGGGACTAAACACAGTTTTGAAAACTAGTGGGATAGATCTTTCTCTAGAGGTGGATGAGTGATGGCCCAACAGGTCTTCAGGGAATGACACCATCTCTTAAATGTGTTTACCTTCTTCTAGCTGTCTGTGTCCTGAAATTGGGTTTGGTCAGTAAAATAACAGTTGGTCTGTGTGTCAGGGATAGCCTCATGCTAATCAGACTCTTAAGGAACATATGTACAATTCAGGAATGTCCGTTTTGTTTTCATAATTACAGTGAGAGGCATAAACAAAAAATTATGCATATACTCATGTTTAAATCCTCTGATCTTCTCACTGTGCACAGTGAACACTGAGAGTTGGGCATATCCCAGCAATCCCTTGTCCAGTGATTGGGTTGCCCATGACACCAATTCAGGCTTCCACCTTTGATGTATTATTGCAGGTGTGAGGATTGTTACCTTGCAGCAATAGAATAAGAAGAAAGGAAACTTGACATTTTTTCTAGATTTTTATGAATTGGTGCCAATCCCCTTTACACACACACACACACACACACACACACACACTTTATCATTTACTGGTTTGCTAAGGGGTCCTGAATTTAGTGTCTATCTCACCTGAATCATATTATATAAATATACTACATTACCTCTTTCTGATTCATCTTTTTAAACAATTTCCCAAGTAAATTATTTCTATAGCTATAGATATTTTAATATCAATTACATTTTATAAGATCTTTATTTTATACAACTTTTTGCTTGCATCAGTTATACATGTATGATATTATTTGTTTACTTCTCAGTTCTGCAGAAAGATGATGATGGTGATGATGATGATAATGATGACAAAAATAGGTTAATGTTACTTAACAAGGATTAAGCTTAGAGGGCTTATTCAGTGCTGGGCAGAATAAGCTTAGAGGGCTTATTCAGTGCTTTATATTTATTAACACCTTCTATTCTCACAGTCAACCTGTAACAGAGGCTTTTAATCTTTTGAACATGCTGCCCAAGGAAAATTGAGGTTTAGTGTATATATACTCCTTCTATGGATATATTATATATGAATGGGAAAAAAATCATGAGTCAACTTTTATTATGCTTAACAACTCCAGATATTTTCTTTTCTATTCCATTCCTTGTATTATGTTTAATGCTATTAACAAAAAGTCAGTTGAGATTCAGCAAACTGATTTCATTATTCACACTAATGGGCCACAACCTGCAGAATGAAAACTTATGCTATCAAATAGATCATATATATATATATTTTTTGAGACAGTCTTACTATGTTGCCCTAGGTAGCGTGCTGTAGCATCACAGCTCACAGCAACCTCAAACTCTTGGGCTTAAGTGATTCTCTTGCCTTAGCCTCCCAAGTAGCTGGAACTATGGGCTCCAATAGATCATAATATTATTGTCTATATTTTACAGTTAAGCAAATGGGCACAGAAAGGTTATACAAATTGTCCAAGTTTACATAGTGAGTGATAAATCCAGAGTTCAAACTTGGGCAGTCTATCTCCAAAGACCTCCATCATAACTTGCCCAGCCTGCACTTCCAGCTTCTAGTACTACCAAGGAGAAATATACCACATGGGACTTTTTTCTCCTGAATGCAGGGACCATCTAGTGTTGGCTCAGAATTCTAAATGAAAGAGATTAGAGATGAAGGATGGACTTGGGTGGAGAGTGGCTTTGGAGCTGCCTTTCCTTTGGAGGCATCTTTTTCACTTGGGATGTTCTTTTTTTTTTTTTTTTTAAGAAGTTTTTGTAAAGAGGCTAATGGAAATGAATATGGAGGGAAAGTGGCCTAACCACACTACCATGGGGAATTTATTTTAAACACTCTAAGATGACTAAGTAGAATAGATGAGCACCTAAACTTAAAGCAGTCCCCTTAGTTTCGTGGTGCTTTGGAGCTTCCTGGTGAATGAGAAAAGGATGAAATGATATGTTAGGGTGTGTTGTCACCCCGTCTTCCTGGGGCATGCATTTACATCTGCAGGACTGCTAACATGGGTGAATATTTCTGAATCACCAATACTATTCTTTCCTTAGTGCTATTAAATGGGACTTTGAAATATGTATTAAATGCACAGATTAAAGCCATGGTGTAAAAAGTCTGTATCTCCTCATCCTTTTCCTTGGATGTCTCTCTTTCTCTTCAGATACAATCCCTGTAATCTCTTTCTTGTGTAGCCTCCCAGAATATTGTGCTCTATTTGTCTATATGAGTATGTGTATTAAATATTAACATATTATACCACATTTTATGTGCCTCATTTTTATTCCTCTTGTAGGACTTTTCAGACTTTGTTCCATAAACCGAAGTGCCTTGTGCTTCCTTCTTTTTCACAGCTACATAGTATTTTGTAGTGTGGATTTTCTAAAATTAATTTAACAGGTCCTCTATTAGCAGACATTAGGTAATTTCTAATCTTTTGCAAGTCTGATTATTTTAAATGTAAATTGCCTTTAGGGTTCTGAGTTCTCTGTGTGGTCTTTTATTCTTGGCAGAAGCTTCACAACCCTCTGGGTCCTCAGCAGGGACTGATAAAGATCAGATTGCTGAATTAGGTCAGGTTGTGTCAGGAAGTTGCTTGATCTCAATTTTCTCAGATGGCTATTTTTAACATCTGAACTGTAATCATGGTAAGAAATCTTTGTATCTTGCCCTAGACAATCTTCTGTTGAAAGATTAAAGCAGTCCCCTTTAAAAGGTTCAAGAAATACAATTCTCTAACTGTTTAATGGATTAGGGGCTTGGAGTGTTTGTTTCTAGAAGAAATATTATGTGCTCTGAAAATTCTGTTGGCTTTATTGTCCACATCACTAAAAACTTCTCAGATTTTTTTGCCTTGTAATTCATGGGAGTTTGGAAAATCAGATATAAAGCACATGTTCTCTTAAATGCATAGTTACCTATTCCTTTGTCCTATTTTTTGAAGATAATTCTGAAAACTTTTAGTTCAGTTTTCCAAAGAAAACATTTCTTCACCATCAGTTTTCTGTTACCCATGCATTGTAAGAAAGTTTTAGCTGATGGCAGGGAAAAATAGTCAATATTAGTGAGTGATAATTATATGAGAATAGATCAAGTGGAAAGTTGGTAGAAATGTATGGATAAGTGGTCTAGTCCATTCTGCATTTTTGATTCAATTATGTCTACACTAATGTAGAGATAACAAAATTGATGCTATGTAGCAAATAATCTGAAGAAAATAATGCTGCAAATTCTTTAAGAAGTGATTTTAGAATTTAATATTTTCCTGTCAGGAGATTTATGACCTGACACAGAGAATTATTAAGATTCAGATCCAAATACTCAGATCATTTCTTCTTGCTCAGCATTTAGTAAAAAAATGGAACACATGAGGTAGATATCGATTACTCAAGCTCAGGATTCAAGATTTTATATCCTTTTCACCATGTATGAATAGTGGAAAATTTGTCATTTAATATATGCAAATGCTTTTATAATGTGTGATGTGTTATGTGAGAAATTATTACACATGCCAACAATTTAATTTAAAATGTTCCTTTTGAATATTTTATAAATTTCTGGAATAACATACCCTTAATGAATATTAGACTGTTTCTATTGTCTTTGTTTGTTAAATCATGTGGTCTGTATTATACTTAATATACTGCCTCAATTTATCTGTTTGTGCTATGTTAAAATAGAAAATAAACAACAAATCAAGTTGGGCTGTAGTCATGTGCACTTGGGAAATTTTGCTTAGAGACATTTGATACATTTTTGGAAGGATTTAAGGGATCTACATTTGTAAATTTGGATATAATTTGGTTATGTATAAAATTGATGTTAATCTAAGTGGACAGAATCAATACTCTTCTGAGTTTAATTAGATGGCCAGTATCCGAGGAAGAGATTATTCTGTTTACTATCCTTCTATCTTCTTTCCTTACAGGGTAAGAAATTCCTTTGCCAAAGTATGTTGTATGGTTCCCCTAGTGACAAATTCTATAGAAACTCATAGCTATACTGTTAGCCATGTGAGACAGAGGGGAGGGAGGAGTGGATGTGCTGGCCTTTGTATTCTGGACATAGTAAGATGACTGCCCTGTCTCCCCATCGCAGCCCAGCCAAGGAGTCAATGTTGTACCAGGCAGTGGATCTTCAGCAACTTTTTCTGCAGCAGACTTGTAAAGCAGGACACTGTTTCTTTCAAGTTGATGAATTCCAGGACAGAAAGACAGGAAAAGTGGGGAGATAAATTATAAATTTGACTGGACTTACAGTTGGAGGATCCTGCTATTTATAGTTAAGTTTGATGTGAGATGCCTGGAACTGTGGCAATAAATTGAAGCTGAGGTTTTATTTCAGGTAACAACTTTCTTTCTTTCTTTTTTTTTTTTTTTTATCTCTATTAGAACATCAGTAAGACATCCTAAAGGAGCTTTAAGAGGGCTACATGGTCTAACGTCCATCATTCTTTACATTCAGTGCCATAAACAGGTTTTTTGTTATTGAAACTAGATTATTTATAATGTTTTAATACCATGATTTAAACTCTAGCTCCATGAAACAACTGGGTTGAATTGTTATGTTAGAACATACATAGCAATAAATTTAAAGTAAGTAATACTTGAGCTACATGGATATTATTTCTGACTTGTGGCTGTCTTTTTAAAAACAAATTTCTGTTTTATATTTCAGATTTGTGTTTTATAATTCAGATTTTTATTCTTCATGTTGTACTGTTACATACACATAAAAATTAATGTGTTGGCCACTTACTATGAAGGAGGCACAGTGGAGGATATTAGGGCCTGGTATTCAGCAGTCTGACTGAAAAAACCTGGTAAAAATAGTTGGTGCAATGACTCACACCTGTAATCCTAGTGCTCTGGGAGGCTGAAGCTGGAGGATCCCTTGAGCTCAAAAGTTCAAGAACAGCCTGAGAAAGAGCAAGACCTCATCTCTACTAAAAATAGAAAAATTAGCCAGGAATTGTGGCAGATGACTGTAATGCCAACTACTTGGGAGGTGAGGCAGGAGGATTTCTTGAACCCAGGAATTTGAAGTTGCTGTGAGGAAGGCTGATAGAATGGCACTCAGTATGGGCAACAGAGTGAGACTGTTTCAAAACAAACAAAAAAAGCAAAACCTGGCAGAAGTACATAGAATGATTAATAATAAACATATGCAGATTGCGTTCTGATTGTCTCATTGCAGGTGTCATGCAGAGTACCAAAATGTGAGGCATTGGTAAACCCCATGTTAAAGGAAATGGATTCCTTTTCATAAAACTAATGAAGACAGAAACCAATGGTTTTTTGGTTCTGTTTCATATACCTTCTTGTAAAATTAATATTTATTAAGCACTCCCTAGGTGGTAGGCACTGTTCTGTGCTCTACGTTTATGAATTTCTTTAATCTTTAACATCTTATGGGCACTGTGATGATTATAGAGAAGGGAACTGAGGCCCGGCACAGTTCTTTGGCTGCTCAAGGTCCCAGAACTCATCACTGGTGAAACTGGGCTAGGAAACCAGACAGCAGGACCAGTCAGCACTCTTAATATCTATGCTTTATGCTCATTCTCATTTTGCTTCTTATTAGCTATTATCTCTCTGCTTTAAACTTAAGTAGATGTCCAATTTGCCCTAGTAAAATACAGGCTTTATGCTAGAATCAGAGACTTGAAATTTATTTCTGTAGAAAATGATGATAGGTTATGTTGATATAAATATTCATAGCACTACATAATGGAAGTGATTAAGTTGATGCCTTTTGGTGAGGTAGAGAGCATTTCTAGGAGAATAACACCCTAACTTTTGGAAGTTTAGAGAGCTGCATACTAATGTAAATTTGCATTTCCTTTGCTTTCTGAACTTTCATCCTGGGCAGATTTTTTTTTCTAAATTTCAGATTAATATGAGGGTTCAAATGATTAGATTACATTGTTTGGGCTTCTATGGTAAAGTCAGGTTAGATCGAGCCCTTCATCCAGGGGGTGTGCTTTCCATCTAATTTGTATACCCTTACATTGTACACATTAGGTGAAAGTTTACCCATCTGCCTTCCTCCTCTCCCTCCCCCTTTCTCTCCTCCCTCCTGTCCCTTTCCTGTCTTATCTACCCCACTTGAATATACTTGTATTTTTCTCTCAGGTGGCTATGTAGTTGTTTTTCTATTGGTTTCATATTAGTACTGAGTACATTGGATATTTGCTTTTCTATTCTTATGATACTTTTACTCAGAAGAATGAGCTTCAACTACATCCAGGTTAATACAAAAGATATGAAGTCTCCATCTTTTTTATGGCTGAATAGTACTTCATGGTATACTTATAGCACAGTTTATTAATCCATTGATAGGCACTTGGGTTGATCTACATCTTGGTGATTATAAATTGAGCTTCAGTTAACATTCTAGTGCAAATGTCCTCGTGATAAATTGATTTTTTTTTTCTTCTGGGTAGACACCTAGTAATGGAATTACAGGATTAAATGGAAGGTCCACTTTTAGATCTTTGAGAATTCTCCATATTTCTTTCCATAGAGGTTGTATTAGTTTGCAATCCCACCAACAGTACAAAAGTGTTCTGTTCTCTCCACATCCATGCCTGTGTCTGTAGCTTTGGGATTTTGTGATGTGGGCTATTCTTACTAGGGTTAGGCAATATCTCAGGGTGGTTTTGATTTGCATTTCTCTGATGATCAGGGATGATGAGCATTTTTTCATGTATTCGTTGTCTAATTGACTGTCTTCAGAAAAGTTTCTGGTCAAGTCTCCTGTCTTCTTATAAATGGGATTGTTTGCCTTTTCTTGTCGATTAGTTTGAGTTCTTTATAGATTCTAGTTATCAGCCCTTTGTCAGATTTATAACATGAAAACATCTTCTCCTCGTTCATGAAGGTTGTCTATTTGCTTTAGCTGTTGTACTCTTAATTGTGCAGAAGCTTTTTAGCTTGATCATGTCCCATTTATTTATTTTTGGTGTTGCTACATTTGCTGAGACAGTCTTCTTCATGAATTATTGTCCCAGGCTAATAGTGTCAAGAGTTTTTCCCACAATTTCTTGTAGGATTTTTACCGATTCATGGTCTTAAATTTAAATCTACTCTAGCAGGAGTAAGTTTTTGTCAGTGGTGAGATATGTGGGTCTAGTTTTAGTCTTTTATATGTGGCTAACCAGTTTTCCCAGCACCATTTATTAAATAGAAAATAAAAACAAATCTGGAGGCATCACATTAATAGACTGTAGGTTATACTACAAGTCTACAATGATCAAACAACATGGTGCAGGCACAACAATAGAGATATAGAGCTATGGAATAGAATAGAGAACGTAGAGATGCACCCAGCAACATATTGCCATCTGATCTTTGATAAACCACACAAAAAGCAGACTCTTATTATGATGACTTCTGTCACAGATCACAGAGATTCAATCATAGCCTCAGGTGTGTGTCTATACTGAAGAGGGACCTTTAGGTGGAAATATTTTTTTTTTTTTTTCAGAGCTGGTCCTTGAATAATGCTGCTTTTCATTAATACTAGCAATTTCAGACTTCAGTGTGCTTCTGAATCAGGGGAAGGACTTATAAAATAACATGCATTGCTGGTCCCACCCCCTAGACATTTTGGTTTAGGAGATTTGGGCCTGAGGACAGGCTCTTCTAACAAGTTCCCAGTGAAGGTGATGCTGGGTCTGGTGTTCCCACTTTAAAAAGAATTTCAGGTGTATTTCAACCTTTTCTTCTTTTTGCTTTTAGGTCAGCACCTCATTTTTAAAGTATACATGCTTTTATTCCCAAATATTATAAAATCTGATGAACAGCTTTCTTGGATCCTGGAACAACTGCAATAAATCTTTTAAAATAATCATTGATAAGGTACAATGATTGATAAGGTACAATCATTAGTACAGTGATTGACTAAATTTATTGAGTGCTTACTACATTGACAAGCATTTCACTAAGCCCACTGCATATACATATTATTTTAATAAAATGACAAGTGCAGAAATTGTTTCTATTCTTTTTTTTTTTTTTTTGAAACAGAGTTTCAAGCTGTCACCCTGGGTAGAGTGCCATTGTGTCACAGTTCACAGCAACCTCAAACTCCTGGGCCAAAGCAATTCTCTTGCCTCAGCCTCCCAAGTAGCTGGGACTACAGGCACCCTCCACAATGCCCGGCCAATTTTTGGGTTGTAGTTGTCACTTTTTGGCAGGCGGGGGCTGGATTCGAACCCACCAGCTCTGGTGTATGTGGCTGGCACCCCTGCCACTGAGCTACAGGCACCAAGCCAAGATTATTTTTATTCTTATCTTTATTTTGTTCTGGTTAATTTCAGTTTAGAAAGCCAAATGCTTTTACTGAGATTACACAGTAGAAGGGGAGCTAAAATCCAGACCCAGGTGATGATGAAATTTTAATAGCTAATCTCTTGACCCCCGTGTTTTTAAATCTCTAGGGATGTCCTGAATTATAGTTAGACCTAAAGTTTCCGTAGAAAATGTCCTTCATTTATAATTCTCCTTTTAGTTAAGCTCTTAAGCATTTCAAAATCATCAAAGGAGAAAAATTTTATGACCAAAGATTTTAAAGAGGAAATAGATGAATATAAATTGTTGTTTGGAATATGACCTTTTGATTTGTAGAATTCTCTTCAATTTTCACTGGTTAAAGTATTAATGTTAAGAAAATTTTTGTGGATTGGAGTCTCTGTTTGTTTTTCCATTGTTTGATCCTATAATATTTATTAAGTCAGGCAATTAAGTTCATGGACTCGCCCTAGAAAAAGCGCTACATATTTCATTGCTGAGTATCACTATAGCCACTTTTGAAGTCTTCCCCTTGGGAAGCTATGCACTGATGCCAGCACCTGGTTTATCCTTGAAAGCAATTTTGGAACTCTTTTTTCTGGAATGGCCATCAGAGCTTGTCCTCCTACAGGTCTGACAATTAGTGCACTCATCCTAGAAGTGCTTTGATGTGTGGACTGGGAGCTGGTGGCAGTGTATAGCTCCCCCAGGGGAGTACTTCGAAGGTGACCGTAGTGATGTTCAGCAATGAGGTAGGTAACACTTTTTACTAGGGTGAGTTTGTGAATTTAATTTTATGACCATGTAAAATAAAGATTTCAAGAAGTGATTGTTAAAGTTTTTGGGGATACAGGCTTCTTTGAAAGTCAGTTCAAAACTGTGAGCCTTCCTTCTCATGAGAAATCTGCACTAAACTTTGCATATTGCCCAACATCTTTCCCTAGGCTCTGGTTCAAGACACCATGCCTCAAAGATAGGAACCCACTGGACTTTTATATGTGATGGACCTGGGTTGGCATTTGTTCCTTCCTATTTTTGTGACTTTGGAAAATTATTACTGAATCTTGTTTCTTATTTCCTTTTACATTTCTTTCTTTCTTTTTTTTTTTTTTTTTTTGAGACAGAGTCTCCCTCGGTTGCCCTGAGTAGAGTGGTAGGGCATCATAGTTCACAGCAACTTCAAACAACTTGGTTCAAGTGATGCTGTAGCCTCAGCCTCCTGAGTAGCTGGGACTACAGGTGCCTGCCACCATGCTCGGCTAGTTTTTCTATTTTTAGTAGAGATGGGGTCTCAGTTTTACTCAGGCTGGTCTCGAACTCCTGAGCTCAAGCAATCCACCCTCCTCAGCCTCACAAAGTGCTAGGATTACAAGCATGAGCCACTGCAGCTGGCCCTGAATCCTGTTTCTTCATCCATAAAATGGTAATGATGAAAGTGATAATATCTAGCTCATAGATTTGTTGAGAATTAGATTCTAAAAACATATGTCAAGTGCCTAGCTCTGCAACTGGCACAGCAGTGTTTCTCAAACTTCTGCGAGTCACTGGGGACCTGGTAAAATACACACTTTAATTCAGTAAATCTGGAGTGAGGCCTGAGATTTTGCATTTCTACTAAGCTCTCAAGTGGTGCTGCTGTTGCTAGTCCAGGCACCACACTTGGAGTGGCCAGATAGTGCATATACATAATATACATAGAAAAAATGTTTCTATTCATGTTTTTTTTTTTAAATGTTGTATTAGCAGAAGATTTCCACTGATAACTTTGCACTCTGTTTGCAGTTATCTGCTAAAATATGCACATAAGATACGTAAGTATTGAGAATTTTGGTGTTTTAAATCTTCTCATTGGGAAGTAATGTACTGTCTGCTGGTTGCTGTATTGTGACCAAAAGTAAATTTGGAGTTCTGTTTGGAATAAAACTCTATTTAAAAAAATCACCCATGTTAAAAGATTCTTATGTGTATAGTAGTAAATGAAAGATGAAGTTGAATTATATGTTTATGTCTAATAACCAGATTTTCTTGACTAAAGCAATGGTGGATCTTGACTCTCTAATTATTCTAAATTTATTGTCTTGAGTGCATTGCTCATCATGTATTTTGAAGAAGGAATTGTTGAAATTAAGTATGCTTGACTTCTCTCTGATAAATTTTAATCTTAAAATAGACTTTTGAGGCCAAGACAAGAAAAACTATATGGGAATATTCAATAACTTGTAATGCTGACAAAAATGAGAGAACCTATGACTCCCAGAAATCTTTCTCAAATGCTCAGTTGGGTAGCTGAGTCCAGTTTGTCACCGATGACATGCTACCCTGGTGATGAATCTGTGTTTTCTGCTAACTACTAAATCAATTGCTGCCTACAATAGGGGCAAGACAGGTCTAAAGCCTAGTATAAAGGTCCTTTAAAATGGCTGGTTCTGCTTGAAAATTTGCCTGTAAAAGTGAAAATAGGAGAGAGGGCCTGCCCTACTTACACTTCAGAAAATATGATAATGGCTCTCTGTAGGAGCTTAGACTAATCATATCTTTTTTTGATGACATGTGCTTGCCATCAAAACAGCATCAAAGAGAGAAGTATCACATCAGAGTCTGGTTCATCTCAACGTCCAGACCTCCTGGGAAGGTTTTAGAATTGAGTAGATTTTACTTATAGCTGCAGGATATGCCAGCATCTCTTGGATCAGATTTAAGGAAGAATTGCAGTAGGACTGTAGCTCAGACCAAGGGATTAATGGAAAGATTATGTTTTATATGTTTTCATTCAATGGAAAATTCTAAATAAACATTTCATTTTTTAAATAGACGAAATCCTTTCTTTCAAGGCCACGTATTTGATCAGCACCTTCCCCTCCTACTTGCCATTTTCAATAACAAATGGAATGCAGATGGCGTTTATTGCAGAGGGCTTTCTGTTCAGATAGTATAACAAAGGAATAACTTCAGTGATTCCTGGAGTCACCTGCAAGAGATGGTGAAAATACGTATTTAGAATTCTCAATGTTTACAACATTCATGTGGGAAAAAATACACCAAAGTGGAGTCCAAGCATCCGGATTTTTAAACTGCTCTATTGTTGTTTGGAGTCAATTCATTATGAGATAGCACATTGCTAGTAAGTAGCATTGATAATACTAATACTATACAATAACTACTGATAATGATAGAGTCTTGGGAGATGAAGGCAGTGAATTATTGTACATACTGCCTCAGCTTTGGCTTCCAGGAGACCTTGGTTCATACTTTGGATCTGCCATTTATTAGTTGTATGTTTTTCTTTTCTGATAGGTGGGGATAAGGTACCCTATGTCTGAGGGGAATGAAGAAGGTTGCAAAACATGAGCAGTGTACTTTGCTCCTCAATGTCTCACCCATGGATCAGCAGCATCAGTGTCACTAGGGAGATGCCAGAAATACAGAATCTCAGGCCCATTCTGGACCTCCTCAGTCAGAATCTGTACTGTGGGGGATTCCTTCGTAAGTCAGAGTACAACAAACACTGATGCAAACAGTAAATGTTTGTTAGTGTATTATGGTAATGACTGTCATGATTGTTGAGTACTTTTCATTTCTAAGCTTATCATCTTAAGAATACATTTATTTTTTGGTATTTCCTTTTTATTATTATTTACTATTTCTTATCCAAGAATAGTTTCTGTTGCTGGTGAAGATAAGTTTGGAGTTTCGTAAAACTTTTCAAAATTGCCTCATGGATCTTAAGTAGCTTTTAGTCAATTTCCTCTTTTTTATGTTATGAATTTAAACATAAACTATAAAGCCAAAGAAAAGCATTTTAAAAGTAGGCACATTGGATGTACAAATAAAAGCTCAGCTAGCAACCAATAAAATGGAAACTTGTGAATGTTTTAAGCAAATTCCCAGCCAGATTTTAAAATCAGATCAAATAAAATATTTGGAAACCATGCTATTTGTTGATGCCTGTAAATTTAAAAATAAGTCAAACAAATCTGCTATTCTTGCAAAGCTTAAAATTTATGAGTTCCTCATTATTATTGGAATGAGAAATAGCCATTGTAAATGTGCTAAATTTGCTTTCTTTATTTGACTTTTAAAACTCACCAATATATTGCTTGTAATTTTGCTCTGACAAAAAATAGAAAAGGCTAAATTTAAGAGGTACTTCTGTTGTGTTCCATGAAAAAATTTTTAGCCATCCACTCTTGAAAAGAAGGCAAAGATAAATTTGTCATCTAGGGCTAGGCTTAAATATTATTGAAATCATTATTGAAAGCTTTTGAAAAGTTTCTTTGTAATTATTTAAAGTAGCAACATTACCATGGCAGACAATCACAACATTCACCAAGGATTTTGATTTTTTTTCTTTCCTGGAGCACAAACTGAGTGAGAAAAGTAATTTTCTTTTTCACATATAGAATCTATTTTAGTTAGTGTGGCAGGTTTTTGTTGTTGTTGACCAATTTTCAGTGCCAAATTTTAACCTTAATAACTCACAATAGTGGGAACAAAAGATTTTTCTCTCACTCAATAGCTCAGGTTGTTTTGAGACCTGCTACTTACTGTAGGCAGCCTGTCTTTAACAGGCTCATCAGAAAAATCTGGGAAAATGTCTTGAGCACATTCAACCACAATGAGGTGGCCAACCATCATCAAGGATGCTTATAGTAACAGCCTATTCAATTCCTTTCATCTCCTTAGGAGTTTAATTGGGGTTGATCAAATACTTAACTATACTGTATGTTTCTCCTTTCCATGTGTCCCTTGGTTGATTTCTCATTATATCCCCTAGTGACACCTCCATAAGACTTCAACTCTGTCATTAACTTCCAGCTATTGGAGGAGCATTACTTCCAGCTATTGGAGGAGCATCAGTGGCATGAGCTTTTATTTTTCAGGGCAATAATAATGACTGAGGGAATAAAATCCTTTGCACTGGCTCTCCTGTCCAACCCTGAAAGATGTGTTGCTGTAGGATCGGTGGCTCTTTAAAGTATCCCTTATTGTCAACCACATCAACTAATCACAAGCAGAAGACTGTCAAATTTGGCAAACTTGGGATTTAGTCTAAAAAATGCCATTAACTCACAGAACTTGAAGGAACTGTCATTCTTTCTGCTGACTCATTTTTTTGTTCCTTCATCGTTCCTTGGTACCTGAGGAGGAAGGGAGCTCTATTTTGGTAGATATAATTTTGTCCCTCAGTGAAATTCTGAGTGAACAGAGTAAGTCTGACGTTTGCTCTCCCTATCACATTTATTTCTCACCTTGGACACACCTCCGCAATCCCAGCTGTCACAGTGGTGGTGTGGAAGGAGCACTGGGCTGGAGGTGAAACCTGATTCCCGATCTCTGCTGTGCCTATGGCTAGCTGGGTAACCTCAAACAGTCCCATAGCCTTTATGGGAGAACTTTCCAATTACCCATTTTCCAGCATATTTATTTAAGTCATGATTGGGAGGAGGAGGAAAGAGGGATAGTAAAGGAGATAATTAGCACTGACTATAAAAATATTAATCTCACTTATGCAGTTGTCATAGGCAATTGCCATTGTTGTAGACCATGTAATTTCATATGATTTGAGCTGAGACGATCCCAGATTCCTCTATCCAAACCTCAAAGCCTAAATATGTGTGTGTGTATATATATATTTACACACACACACATATATATGTACCATCTATGTACATGCATATATGCAAATATATGGCAAGTTCTGTAGCTCAGGTCAGATCTGGCTTGAGTCTGAATAGTGAAGTAGGTGGGTATTGTTCTTAGTATTTACAACTGCTTTTCTTTCTGTCTCTTCCCTGGTTAACTTCAGACCTTTAGAACCTTCGCTTTTCTTTCCTATCCATTCATCATCAGACTCTCTACCTTGTACACCTTCCTACTTGCCTCACATGTGCTTTTAACTCTGACCATATTCCATGTACTATGGGAGGGAAAGGAAAAGTAGGCACTTGAGGATGAGCTAGAAAACACTGAAAAACTCTCAACAATAGGCCATTCTGAATAGATGCTGTACCTTCACATTGCTAAAGATATTTCATTTTGGCCATGGCTTTGCTTCTCAATCTTTTAAAAATTTTGTTTGTGTAATTGGGAAATTAATAAGACTAAGAAAATTAAATAGGAAAGTGGTTGATTTAATTCAGAAATGGTGAGTTCTGGAAAGATTATTCCTTTATATAGTGGGCCATTTTGAAGGCTCAACTTCCTGTCTGATTTTAGGCAGCACATGAATAATTGCCTTACTAACTTTCCTTTTTTTTCCCGAACTAAGCCAAGTTCCAATCAAATTGTATAGTGTGCCCCAGATGAGATGCGCCTTGGTGCACAATAGAACCACATAAATGTTGGTATCCACTTCTTTTAAATTGGAGAGCTGTAACTTTTTTGTAGCTTTGAATATTTCATTTAGAATGTATATAAAAAGTAGGACAGAAATTGAAATATTTCTGCTTCCATGTATTCACCTCATTTTCAGAGAGATATTTAACATTTCAAACTAGTTAAATGTATTTTACTCTTCTTTGAGGTAAGAATTCCTTTGAGATTTCTAGTGGATGAAATGTACAGTTCTCACATCACTCAGCTACCCAAGGTTCTTCCTTTTTTATTAGAACCATCTTTTGGAAATAACACGAAGAACAATATCATTTACAGGTAAAGCTGATATTAAAATCGTCTCTTCTCTTTAGATCTAGCAGCATTAAACACTCGTCATCTGTAAAATTGTGCCCTACAGAAAGCTATTTTTTCTCTAGTCCAGCACTTCTGGATTTGAATGTGAACATCATAATTTTAACTGTTCAGCTAATCACAAACTTTGAGAAAGGGAAATTGGTTGTAATTTTTATGATTCTGAGCTGTTACAGAGTAGTTGATTGGGGGGGATTATTTAATGAGAATACCATAGAGTTTAATTTCTTTTCAATATAGTTAGATACATCTTTAGTTTGTCATTGAAGATAACTTTAAGGGTTTACTTAATGGGAACATATTTTTGATACAAGTCATTTCTCACCTTTTATTTAGCAAGAGATTATATTTCCATATTAAAAAGGTTACATGTGTAGACAGAGTTGTTTTGTGTTTGTTTTCACCCTTAGGATGTGCTGCTGTACATCATGCTGACTGCAGATTGGCTGATGCATCCATGGGATTTTTCTGTTAGGTGCACCAGAGGAGAAAGCAGACAGATATGGATAATAGTAAGCAGGAATTTGAGAACAGGATTGAGGGCAAAGTGTGAGGTCTCTGTAGAACAGAGAAAAGTAGCAGTCAGTCTCAGGATGGAAAAAGAAGCAAGGATAGTGCTCCTTTGGGAGGGGGGAAAAAAAAGAAAAAGCCCCAGTAAGCATACAGGAGACTTGTGAAAGGATCCATGAGCTGGGAAGTTTTCTTGGGAAAGAAAAGGGGCCTGGTTAGAGAAGGTGTCAGAAAGGAGAGAGGATGACAGGGAAAATAACTCCATAACATAAAGGGCAGACTCAATTTTAATAACACTCATCTTAGGGATGGTTGGTTCACTTTCGTAATGAATAGTGCTATTTATCCTGTCTGAAGATCCTCATCCTAGTAAGTTGCTAGTTATTCAAGCCAAAAACCTTGGTATTAACCTTGTTCCCTCTCTATCTCCCAGGTTCCATGTCTACTTTTCTTCAATTCTTATTGGCTCTACAGAGGAAAATATATCTATACCCGTGACTATTTCTCATCACCTCTAGGCTCGCCCCCCGGTCCAGATCTTTTTTCTTTCTCAGCCAGATTGTCTGCTTGGGATGCAATAACAAAAATATCATAGACTGGGTGACTTCAACAGCAAAACTTCTCACAGTTCTGGAGTCTGGAAAGTGCAAGGTCAAGATGCTGACAGATTTAGTGCCCAGCGAGGACCTGCTTTCTGTTTCATTTATGGTGTTTTCTCACTTTGTCCTCACACACTGAAGGGGTGACAGAGTTCTCTGGGTTTCTCTTTTACAAGGACACTGATATCATTCTAATTACCTCTCAAAAGAACCAGGTCCAAGTACTATTTCATTGGGGATGAGGCTTCAACATGTGAATTCTGGGAGTACATAAACATTCAATCTATAGCACCAGAAAACTACACAAAGTAGAGGGAAGTCAAAGAAGTGGCATCCTCCTGGACCTCGAAAGAGGGGGAAGATTTTCCCTGAGCAAGAAGCGGAGAAAGTACATTTAAGACAATCTGTGTCTTATGGCTATGAGATGCTGATAGGAAACAGTGATATGATCAAGAGCTGAGGCTTTTGCATCAGGCAAACTGGGGTTCAATTACTTATGCAAATTACTTCACCTCTTAGTGCCTCAATTATCCTATTTGTGAAATGGATATAATAAGAGTAACTACCTTATAGGGGCATGAGAATTATCAACTGTTTTTGCCATATTTCAGGCATTCAGTATATGTCAGCCTTCTGTGAAAACTAGGTAGGCATTTCTCTCAAAGAAAATAGAAAGAAATGACTTTAAATTGTTCGTGGCTTTTGGTGGGTGCTGTATGCCCTTGCTCTCACAGTGTAGTTCTTGCACCAGTACTTGCATAACCTTGCAGCTGGTCAGAATTGCCATGCTTTTGGCCCCATTGCAGAACTACTGGACAGAATCTGCCTTCTACAAAGATCCCCAAGTGATTCCTGTGCACAATTTTTTTTTTTTCCTTTAGCGACAGGGTCTTGCTCTGTCATCCAGGCTGGAGTACAATGGTGTGATTATAGCTCCCTGCAGTCTGCCAAGTCGCTGGGGTTAATACAGGTGCATACCACCATGCCCAGCTAATGAATTTTTTTTTTTTTTTAGAGATACAATCTCCCTATATTGCCCAGCTGGTCTTGAACTCCTGTCCTTAAAGTAATCCTCCTACATCAGCCTCCCCAAATGCTAGTATTATAGGCATGAGCCATGGCATCCAGCCTAATCCATGTGCACATTGAATCTGAGGAGGATTGCTGAAGAGCATAAACAGATGAATAATAAATAGTTCTTGCCCTTGCAGAGCTTAGAAATTCCAACAGCAACTTTAGTAATGCAGAAATAATTATAATGCAGGGTATAATGTGATAAGTGACATGAGACATCCTCACCAAATGCTAAAATACAGCAGATTTTTTTAAAGCTCAAATTTAAAACAGTATAAAGTTCCTTTTTCTAACTGATAAAGTCTAAAAGTTCTTAAAGTTACAATGAACTCCTTTTTTCTTACTGCCATCCTCCAATTGCTGTAAACCTCAGAATTTATCACATATTTAAATAGAGAGCTAAATTTGTTCATGCATATGAGAGATAATTGACTGATTAAGTTTTATTGCCTGAAAGAAAAGAAATAGGAAGTACCAGAAGTTACTAATAATGATCTAATAATTTTTTCTACAAGAGGAAGTAGTCTACCCAGAGAAAAGTCAACGTTAAGACAAACATGTTCATGGAAATATTACAATTACCTTAATTTTTGATGCCCAGTGCTTTTGAAAACTCTTATTTTTAAAATATAAAAGCAGTGAATGAAACAAATAAAGGTCTACAGTTTTCCCTGTGACATTATGAACAAAATACTAATTTATTGATTATTCTCCTTTTAATAGTACTGATGTCATCTTATCAAGTTTATAACCAGAAGTAAAGCAATTTAGTGAAAGAAAATGATTAAGTTCCATATAATCACTATAATGTACTTATTAATATGAAATTCACTCTTTTTTCCCCCCAAAGAGCACAAGAAGTTTTTAAGTTTGGGCATATTTCACTTCAACATGTAGTAAAAACCACTTAGCCTAATGTAATATGGCCAGAATAATATTAAAAATAAGTGTTTTGTCATTGGCTATATTAATGGCACAGTCATGCACTATATAACTCTGTATAATGATTCAGTCAACAACAGTTTGTGTATGTGATGGTGGTCCCATAATATTACAGTGCAGTATTTCTACCTTATTTTTTGTATATTTAGATATGCAAGTACTTTGAACTGCGTTACAATTGCCTGCAGTACTCAGAACACTAATGTCCTGTACAAATTTGTACCCCAGGAGTAAGAGTCTACACCATGTAGCAGGCTATCACATCTAGGTTGTGTAAATACACTCCCATGTTTATACAATGACAGAATTGCCCGGTGACCCATTTCTTAGAACATCTTTCAGTAGTTAAGTGACATATGATTGTATTTAACAAAAGTGAATTAATTCAGCTGGGTTTTATTTTTGATACATAGATGTAAACGGCAAAAGAGCTTTTCAAGAGACACATTGGACCAATGTGATTCTGACAAAGCAGAAGTGAAATTATTCAGTTAATTGTATTTATCATTTTTGTTTTTTGTTCTTAGTAAACATAAAGACCTTTATTGTCTTAATTCAGGTTGCATTTTTTGCTGGCTAAAGTTTTGGTTTTTATTTTCAGAACTTGATTCAAACTGAAATGTCTTACTTGCATTTTTCAAATAACTTATACCTGAATAAAATTAGCTAAAATAATTTATTTTTCTTAGAAATAACATCATTCTTAAGATTTTTTACAGAGGGCCTGGAACAAGGGAAACTCAGAGAAAGCACAAAATGGATACTGGATATTGAGAAGGATTTGTATTACTTTCTTGGTTATTTTATGCTAATGCACTAGGTGCTTCACTTCTTTTTAGGAATTGCCAGTTCAGAATTCCTCTTCACCATTTACGCATTTTTAATATTGTTCCAAACAGCCAAGCATGATTGTATGTTTTCTATGTCTGGAATGAATGAAGGGTCTGATTAGGAAGAGGAACTTGTTGACAGTGTACATGTGCCATCTGTAACCTAAATAAATGTATACTTTGGATTAGTCATCACTTTAAAATTATTTGGATTTTTAAAAACGGTATTATTGAATATGGACCTTTTCCCTGAATACTCTTTTTCCCATCATTTTACCAGTATGATTTGGATCCCTGAAAGCATTAATAAAAGTGATTAAGTGTTGAGGGAACTTAGTTTTATAGTTCCCATTTGCTGATGATTCATTAAAATCTATATGGATATATTATATATGTCTATAAATGAATTCTTACATTGAGTTTTATTTGAGCTGTTTTCACATAGACTTGTTATGTATTAGACTAACTTTATTTAGTAAGGAAACATTTCTTTTTCATTTTTGTTTAATGCATGGAGGGCTTATATGATGACAAATAATTGTTTTTAGGGAAATAAACTCATGTCTTATGATAAGCAGTTACTATAATTAATTTTTTTCTTTACTCATCACTATACTAATGAGGAACTATAAAATAAATTTAGTTTGGCAACTAAAGTGTTACCATTTTTAGTTTACACATCAGAGCCTAGATATAATGGCCAGAAAATATAATGCTATAATATAGTTAATTTACAATAAATAACCACATTTTCCATTAAATATTTGTTTGAAATTATGGAATTGCTAATATTTGATCATTTCTGACTTTCAGATATGGCAGTTGGATGTGAGCCAACTTAATACTTAAAGCTAAACTATAGAATGTTAAACTAATTAAGACAAGGTGCATCTTACAAGGGTACATGTGAAACTTACTAAATGTAGAATATAAATGTCTTAAGACAATAACTAAGAAAATGCTGTGAAGGCTAGGTTAACCAGTTTGATGAAAATATTTCAAATTGTATATAAAACCAGCACATTGTACCCCATGACTGAATTAATGTACACAGCTATGATTTAATAAAAAATTAAACAAATAAATAAAAAATAAAATAAATATATCTCTTAAAAAAAACAACAACATAGAATGAGGAACATTTCATCTTGGGATGCAAGTTTTTATGCTTAAAAAACAGGAAAAACAAAAAGAAAACATGTATTTCTGAGGAATTTGTTGTTTTTATATCATTGCACGAATGTGTAAAAGCTAATTAAAAGTATTAATAACCAGAAAATTGAAAGTAAAGTTGAAGAGCCTATACCAACCAAAGTTGGATAAATGGTACAAAAAATAATATAGATAATAATTTTCTATTTCTTAACATCAAACTCACCAAACTTTCTGATTTTAATTAGCAGAAAACAACTTTTTGGTTATTATAATCTTCCTTTGGTACTTAACTTCCTTTTTTTATTGTTACAGGACTAGATGAAACGATAACAACAATTCGTTCCTTTTTAAAAGAGTAGGTTGGTTTAGAAGTGTTTTAAGGTGCCTTTCAGCAATAGGCTGCAGTACTCATATGAAAAATCCTAACACAGAATAAAGTTATTTATTTAAGTAGTAATTATGATTGGAAAACAGCAGACTGGAAATGAGATATGGCTTAGAGACCTCTTTGCTTTAGCTCTTTTTTAAGTTTGCTGAAATAAAATGAAATTATAAAAACTTCAACCAGGACTATTTTTCTCTTCGAATTGTATTTAGTTTCTTTTGAATAAATTAGAGACAAAATCATACAGTAACTCAGGGATGTTAACTGGAGAGAGTGGCTATCCTCCAGTGCCTTTTGCAAGGTAGCATTTTGCCTTTATACATTTATTTGGTCCAATGTGTAGACCATAGCAATGGGGACCCAGACACTTACTTGGTTAAGATAGGGGGACTGAAGCATTTGTGCAGGACAGACTTGCATTAACCAAACTCACAAGATATTAATGGAACAATTAAAATACAAATACATAGTACATTGGCTTACAATAAGAATTCTTTGGTCCAAATAATTTGAATACTTGTGTTAAAGCTACTCCATGATGACTCACTGAAAGTTACTCGAAAGGGAAAATCGAATTATAAGATCCTGTGGTTATTTGTCCTTCATTTTATTAACATGTCCTTCATGTTATTTGTTAACATAGTATATTGTATTTATTTTATTGATTTACACATGTTGAATCATCCTTGCACACCTGGGATAAATCCCACTGGATCGGGATGAGTGATCTTTTCGATGTGTTGTTGAATTCAGTTTGCTAATATTTTATTGAGGAGCTTTACATCTATATTCATTAGAGGTATTGACTTAGAATTTTCTCTTCTTGTAGTGTTTTTATCTGGCTCTATTATCAGTCTAACGCTTGCCTCATAAAAAGAGTTTGGAAGTATACTTTGCTCTTCAATTTTTTGAAAAAGTTTAAGAAAGATTGATATTAGTTCTTCTGTAAATATTTGGTAGAATTCAACAGTGAGCCCATCGGGTCCTGAGCTTTTGTACCTTTGACAGGAGACTTTTTGGTAGTGATTCCTTATTCATTATCAGCCTGTTCAGGCTTTCTGTTGATTCCTGATTCAGTCTTGGTAGGTTGAATGTTTCTGTGAATTCCTCCTTTTCTTCTAGGTTATCCAGTTTGTTGGTGTGTAACTGTTCATAGTAGTCTGTAATGATCCTTTGTATTTCTGTGATGTCAGTTGTAATGCCTTCTCTTTTATTTCTGATTGATTTTTTTTTTCAGTCTTCTCTCTTTTTTCTTTGTTAGTCTTGGTAAAAGTTCATTGATTTGGGTCCCAGAGTTAAAAGTATTATTTATACTGGAAGAACGTTTTAGTGATCTGTTGCACTGGATTCTGACCATAGATAATAATAATGTATTGTGCATTTCAAAATTGCTGAGAGAACAGATTTTTAATGCCCTCCCCAAACCAAAAAAAAAAGATAAGCTGGTGAAGTGATAGGTTAATTTTATTGAATCTTTCTATAATGCACATATAAAATAGATCAAACGTCACATTGTATCCCCCAAACACATATGATTATTATTTATTGAATAAAAATAAATAAAAATAATAATTAGAAGCCACTTGGTAAGAATAGACTTAAGAGTAAGTGGAATAATTATCAATTTAAAAATCATGTATAAAAAAACTGAATGGAGACAGGGCATGGTCTCTCAAGCCTCTAATCTCAGCATTCTGAAAGCCCAAGGTTAGGGAACTGCTTGAGACCAGGACTTTGAGACCAGTCTGAGCAAGAGCAAGATGCCTTTTTAAAAAAGTGGAGAATTAGCCAACTTTGTGGCTTGCACCTGTAGTTCTGGCTACTTGGAAGGCTGAGGCAGGAGAATCACTTGAGCCCAGGAGTGTGAGGTTGCTGTGAGCTGTGATGACACCACTGCACTCTAGCCCAGGTGACAGAGTGAAGCTCTGTCTTGACAATAACAACAAGAACAAAGTAAATGGAAGAAATTATATGATTAAATGATGTTAGTCTATGATAGTCTGATACCTCCATTTTCACAAAAGTTATGCACCTGTCAGTGGGACCAGATTGCTTAAGACTATGGGCCAGAATATATAGTATTTCTCACTGACGGTTCTTGGACACAGATCGTTTTTTAAACCCTTCCCTTTCTTTTCTTTATTTCACATTATACTCTCCTTGCTGCCTAAGTATTTTATTTAAGCTCAGTAACCCAACTCTCTAGCTTAGTGCTTTGACCCCCAAAATGTTCAAGCAGTATTTAGTCATTTGATACTGCCATATTGCTAACTACATCGTTCTTAACTATTTTTGCTCTGGAAATATTAAGAGTACATATGTTACTTCTTAGGTACTTTGGATATGTTTTATTGCTTCATTCAGAGATTCTGTGTGAGTTGTGTGTGTGTGTTTTCTCACATGTGTGAGGATAATGGGAAGGCATGATAGCCACCCCCTATATCTTCTTCCTTTGGGGGGGGGGGAACTTTCCTGATTATATGATTTTGAAAAGTTCTTGTTATGCTTATCAATCTTTTTCACTTACCAAATAAAGATTTAGGATTCTCTCTAGAGACAAAGCTCCAAAACTAAATGAACTTACAACATCCCTAATTCTTCACTGATTAATGAGTGTCTTTGTCATGATATGAGTATGTGTATGTGGGAGAGAGGGCGACTTTTTAGACACTTTATGTCATATTTCAAATGCTTAGACATTTGCCATAAATCTGAAACTTCTAGTCTAATCTTCACTAAATGGATCATTTTTTTCTAAAACAGCTGTTCCACTCTTGAAAGTAGTGCATATACAGGATACCTTGTATGTAAATAGAAAAGGTATTTTTAATATTTTGCCCAAATCCCCAGAGGCATTAGTCTGCAGTGATGACTAATGGGTTGAAAAATGTATTAACTTCAGAAAAACCTAAGAGAATTAATCTCTTAGAATACTTCTGAAACCACCAACTCCTGTTTTTTATTTTATATTTCTATACCCCAGGAAAAAAATAAACCAACCAAAAACTATTTCCCCTTCACTCCCTCCCCCTTTTCTAAAAATAATTCACTTTGGTTTGTTACCCTGTGTAACATGCCAAAATTCAGCCTAGAATGAATTTTTGTAGCCAACTTAGAACCTCAAAATAGAAACTGCTGACAGTTCCTTAAATACAGTAACACTGGCAGGTGCCTTGGTAATAAATTCACAAGCTTAGAATCTACAAAACAATAAAGTTATGCAAATTGGAGCATGTAGGAAGAATAATCTGAAACAAATGGTAAAGCAGTAAGTTTAGCTTTGTGCCATCCTGGTTTTACAAACATAAGGCAAAGAACCCTGAGGAGAAGCAGGAAAATTTAAGATCTAGTGAGTTTATAGTATTATATGAATATAGTTTGAGGGGACTAATTAATAACTGATTTCTCTGTTGCCACAGCCATAAACAGAGATGAAGAACTCATCATAGGTTTTGTTTATCAGGTATAACTATCAAAACAGAAGTAGAAGATAAAGATACCTAACGTGATTGAAGTTATCAGAGTTGCTTTCTTTTAATTGTTCCTTCGGTATCATTACCATCAGTCATATTCAGATTAGTTGTTTAATTTTAGTCAAACAATCAAGCATGTAATACATTTATGAATTCCATTTATTTTAAATATCTCTGCTTAATTATCTTTTACTTTTGTTATTAATCTTTGATATGGCATAATGGAAAGTTGTGGGTTTTTTAATAAAAAGAAAAGATGATATGTTCAGTTAACTTATTTTTAGGAAATACATATTTTTCTAGTAATTAAATCTTAAAATAGCTCTAATAATCTCAGGCAAGAATAGAGCTGAGGAATATAGCATTATCTTTTATTAGGTGTATGGTAAAATGTAACTTCTTGATTTTATACTATTGTTTGCAGGATGTAACAGAATTTTTTTTTATTTTTTTCTGTTTTTATCAACTTTACATAACTCCCAAAGAAGTGCAAAGTGGCTATTATGTGTGTAAAATAAAAATATTAAAATAAAGATTATTTTTAGCATAATAAATTAATCATGCTGTTTGGATGAAGAAATAGTGCCTTACCACATATTTGTTGGGAACATGAATCATAACTACCCTTTTTAATGCTATATTCCATTACCTAGCGTTATTATCTGTCCCTTTTAGAGTCTCAATAGATAGTAGTTGAAATAAAAAACAATGTAAATGTCTTAGCACAATAACTAAGAAAATGCCAGGAAGGCTATGTTAACCAGTTGATGAAAATGTGTCAGTCTATGAAACTAGTGTATGGTGCCCCATGATCACATCAATGTACACAGCTATGATTTAATAAAAATAAAACAAAACAAAACAGTGTCACTTGGAAACTCAGATTCTCAAGAATTGAGTTCAGTGGCACAGTGTGTTTCCTTGTGCAAAGCCTCTGAGGAAAGGGAGGCCTAGGGAAGCATTGAATGAAATGTTCAGATTACAGATCCAGGACCGGACCATAGGTACTCTGCAGTGTCAAGCTCAGTACACCTTCCATGGCAACATACACCAGTCATTCAAATGTTTGAATTGGTTTAAAACAGTGCCATCTGTTTTCTTTGGAGTTCTATTATAATTAAAATTCTTTCTAAAAGAGGAATGAGTAATTCATACAGATACTTAACAATTTCCCTGGTTATTTTCTCACTTAAACATTTTTAAACTAACAAGCAAGATATTCTGGTAAAAACAAGGTTGACCAGTAAATATTAAGAAGTGGCCAATGTAGCCTAAGTTCTCCTGAGAAGCTTCTTCATCCTATATTGAAGACTACTTTTTAGTTTTTCCACATGTCTGTGAATTGAGACAATGCTTAAATGTATGTGTGTGTATGTGCGTGTGAGAGAGAGACACAGAGAGAGAGCGAGAGAGAGATTTAGAATGAGATTTTTCTTAAAACAAAACCAAAATACTCTTCCTGGTCACTTAAACTTGACTGTTTCTTCTCATTTCTGGCATATAGTTTTGTTTTTTTTTTTGGGAAAATTAATTAAAAATACTCACAATTAGTGGGCCTATTCCATAATTGGGCCAATAAAAGGAGGGAGCACATTGGAAGGGGACTATTGCACCAGGATCAAATAAAATTTTTCCACATCTTGGTACCCTGTCTGGAACGGCAGGCAAGCCATTAAGCTGCTGTGTATTTGAATTAATGCATCTGTAAATTATTTTCAAAAATTCAAGATGGTGGTTATTTAAATGGTTGAAAACATATTTCAATTTGGCCTGTATTTTTGTGTTGAGACTAAAGGAGCTTATCCCTTTTCATATTCAGTAGACTGTGAGCTAATAGTTTTGTTAGAGGTGGAGAGATCAACATACACCTATCAGTAGAAGCCTGGCTTAATTTCAGAAGTGAAGGGACTTTGAAAAAAAAATCCTATTGTAAGGAAACAAACTTATGTAAAGATCCCATCTCAGGGTTTTAATAAAGTGTGAGTAGCCTAAATTTATATCATGCCAGTTTAGTTGCTGACATTATTAGTTTTTCCTTTTGCTTACTCCCTCTATTTCTCCCTCCCTCTCTTCTTTCCTTTCTCCCTCTGTTGCCTTGGGTAGAGTGCCATGACATCATCACAGCTCACAACAACTTCAGACTCTTGGGCTCAGGAGATCCTCCTGCCTCAGCCTCCTGACTGTAGTCACCTGCCACCATGCCTGGCTAGTTTTTCCATTTTTTTAGTAGAGATGAGGTCTTGCTCTTATTCAGGCTGGTCTCAAAGTCCTTAATTCAAGCAGTCCTGCCTTGGCCTCCCAGAGTGTTAGGATTACAGGTATGAACCACCACACCTGGCCTGTTAGGTATTAATTTATGTGCCCAAATATACTATGTATTCCATATTCTTTGATCACAATGTAATAAACCCAGAAATTATTAATGAAAACTATAACACAAATACTCAGAGGAAACAACTGATTAAAACTCATCAGTTGGAGGCATTTTTTAAAAAAATCCCTCAAGTACAGATACAGAATGAAACAGTGGTTACCATAGGAGGTGGCAGGAAGGGGGGAGGAAGTGGAAGGATTTAGGGCAAAGGATACAAAACAGCAGATATGTAGAATGAACAAGTTTAGAGATCAAATGTACAACATGAAGAATAAAGGTAATACAATTGTATAGTGTTAGGTATTTTATTAAATAAGTAGATTGTAGCTACTCTTGTCATGAAAAATGAACTATGTGAGATGATTGATATGTTACCGCATATACTCGAGTATAAGCCAACCCGAGTATAAGCCGACCCCTTAATTTTACCCTAAAACTGGGAAACCTTAGTGACTCGAGTATAAGCCAAGGTGGAAAATGCAGCAGCTACTGGTAAATTTCAAAAATAAAAATATATACCCAAAACAATTACAATAATTGAGGAATCAGTAGGTTAAATGCTTTTCAGTATTTATTGCTAAAGAAAAATTGTAAACTAGCAACAACAACTTTAAAACTTTAAATAAAGTGCAGAAAACCGTAGCTTAACAGGTAATCAAGTTGTGGGTTATATAGTTGTGGGTTAAATAGTTCAGTGGAATACAGTTAAGTTCAGCCGCCTTACCTCTTCAGCTCAGCCAGGACTTGTGGACTGAGCTGAAGCACCACCCCCTCAAGCAGACAGCAGAAGATGACTGGAGACTATGTGCATTTGATTAGGTGCACGCGCACCGAATCAAATAACCTGTATGACCCGAGTATAAGCCGAGTTTGGATTTTTCGGCACAAATTTTGTGCCAAAAATACTCAGCTTATACTCGAGTATATAGGTAATCTGTTTTATTGTAATAACCATTTTACTGTCTATATGTATCCTGTAGCATCATGATGTAAGCCCCCAATATTCACAATAAAACATACATAGGGTGCCAAAAAAATGTGTTTTTTAAGCAAAGAAAAACTGTATTAAAATTGTAATACTCAAGTCATGTTTGACTTGTGTAATTACAAGAGGTGCTCAAATATGAGTTGTATCCATCTTTTGTTATTGGTATATTAAGTATATTAAGTATAACTATATATACTTATACATATTTGAAATCTGCAATCATAATTTATTTAGAAAATAATAACCACTCAGGAAAGAAAAACAACACATCATATGAGATGCAGACAAAGCTGTACTCATGGCAAATAAATATATTAAATTATTTTACATTAAAACACTTTTAAAAACCCAGAACAAAATTTAGAAATTAAAAATGTATATACATTTAAACATAAGGGAAATGATATGTGATACAAAATAAAATTTAAAGTAGTAAAAAGTAGAGTTTCTATATGTTCTTAAAAATAATAACAATGAAATATCTGGAACTGTAATTAAGAAAAAAAGTAAAGCACCATTATTTTAAAAAATAAGTAAATAAGTTGAAATTGAATACAAATTATAATAAAAATAGAAATTATAACTGATATACTCAACAACAGGAAAAGTCAATAACTGACTACTTATAACTTCAGGCCATAAAACTATAATATTTGAAATGGAAGAAATTGGAAAAATTTTATTTAAGAATTATTTCTCAAAATGTTTTACTGGTTAGTTTATCAGGTTTTCAAAAGATAAATTCTTGTTTTCATGAATAGAAATTTATAGAAAATATTCCCTTAATGTTATTTATTTATTTATATTTCAGATTAATATGAGGGTACAAAACAATTAGGTTATATTGTTTGTATTTGTTAGGTAAAGTCCAAGTTGTAATTGAGCTCTTCACCCGGGAGGTGTGCCATGTACCCTACATTGTGCCTGTTAGGTGAGAGTTTACCAATCTCCTCCCTCTAATCCTCTCCTCCTTCCTCCACCCACCTCTCCTCACTTGAATTTAATTGTGTTTTTCTCTCATGTGGGCATGTAGTTGTTAATCTACTGGTTTCATATTAGTATTGAGTACATTGGATACTTGCCTTTCCATTCCTGTGATACTTTACTGAGGAGAATGTTCTTCAACTCCATCCAGATTAATGCAAAAGATGAAAGTCTCTATTATTTTTGTGGCCAAATGGTATTCCATTATATACACATATACCACAATTTCTTAATGTCTTCATGGATTAATGGACGCTTTGGTTGACTTCATGTTTGGGCAATTGTGGATTGAGCTGCAACAAACATGCAATAAACATGGACAGTCTGCTTTTAGCTCTTTGAGGATTATCCACACTTCTTTCCATAGAGGGTATATTAGTTTGCAGTCCTACCAACAGTATAAAAGTGTTCCCTTTTCTCTATACTAACAGTATAAAACTGTTCCCTTCTCTCTACAACCATGCCAACTTCTGCAGCTTTAGGACTTTAGGACGTCAGCTATTCTCACTGGGGTTGGGTGATATCTCAAGGTGGTTTTGATTTGCAGTTTTCTGGTGATGAGGGACAATGAGCACTTTTTTATGTGTTTCTTTTTTTTAAATTAAATCATAGCTGTGTACATTGATATGATCATGGGGCATCATAAACTAGCTTCACAGACTGTTTGACACACTTTCATCACACTGGTTAACATAGCCTTCCTGGCATTCTCTCATTTACTGTGCCAAGACACTTACATTCCACATTTTTCTTGACCATTCATCTTTTCTTTGGATAAGATTCTATTCATGCCTCTTGCCCGATGAGATTGTTTGCTTTTTTCCTTGTTGATCAGTTTGAGTTCTCTATGGATTCTGATTATCAGCCCTTTGTCAGATTTGTAACATGCAAGTATCTTTTCCAATTATGAAGGTTGTCTGTTTACTTTAATTATTGTACCCTGGCTGTGCAGAAACTTTTAAGCTTGAATAGGTATCATTTATTTGTTTTTGCAGGTCCCATAATTCTGAATCTAAAACCTACCTGAGAATATACTATTATAAAAAATGTGTCTGTAGACCAATCTCTTTTATAAATATATAGGCAAAGAGACTAAGTATAAAATAGTAAATTAAATTTAAAAATGTCTTAGAAGAATAATTCACTTAAATCAGGGAATGTGTAGAGTTAGGAATGCATTAATAATCACAGAAATATACCAAAGGGAAAATCTCATTATAGGTAGAAAAAAGTATGAAAAAAAGCCCTATCACCTCTTTTGGGAGGGGAGGGATATTATTGAGCCAGAAATAATATAACCCTTATTATGTAGGAAAATATATCTAAATCAGTATCATAATTTAGTGTCAAATGACAGAGGCATTCTTGCTATAGTCAGATTATGTCTTATTTTTGATGGCATGTTAAAGATGATTAGCATTGGTCACTTATTGAAAATAGCAAGTATTTTTCAAATGTATTAGTAAAAATATGTATTTATCACCATTCTTTCCCGAAATGCCATTAAAGTAACACTAAAGATTTAAAGTGTAAATCCACAGGAGAAAGAGAATAAGAGAGGAGTCGATTATGAAGAAGGAATGTCAGCAAATTTTTAAAAATATGAAGAGTGTAGAATAGTTAGCACCCCAGAGAAAACTCTGTGTAGGGAGAGTGACATGGAAAAGTAAGCTGTTTTGCTCTCTGAAATTCCAAAAGGTCCAGAGATTACAGTATGAATGAGATCATGGCCTGAACATAATGGTTAGTTGAAAAATATGTGTAAATACCAGTTTCGTAGATCATTCTCCCCTCCTGTCTCACTACTCTGCACAATTAGGAGACAACCTTTTTCTTGCCCAGCTGTGTTGAAGAAGATACTTATTGGAAGAAATTAATTCATAGATTTTGGGAATTTCAGACAATGGGAAGCTAAGAATGGGGGATGAGTTTGACAAATTAGGGATTAGGTGAAAGTGTAATCTTGAAAGTCAGACTTGTCAACTTACTTCCTACCTGCTAGCTATCAAAAGAACTTCCAACCTAAAGGAGATAAATAAAACCTTGAAAACAGGAAGAAGAAAAGAGGAACTTGGAAGAAATATATTTACTGCAGGGAAAAGAGGAAACGTTAAAACAATTTAACAATGGCTTCAGAGAAAGAAATAAAAGTACATTATATCAATTAAGCCAGGTGATACCAGTTTTATTCTACTGTAATCCTTTTACTCTATCTTGGACTCATTTCTTCTTCTCTTGTTCTTTCTTTCTTTCTGTAAAGAAAGGTTCTCATCTGTTGGCTTTTCAGGAGGTAGAACTATAAGTAAGAGATCCCATCTTCTGCTTTCTCTGGATTGCTCATTACCATGTTCGAAGGTTAGACCAGGCCCATGACAGTCTTGATAAAGATGGATTTGCTACTTGCTCTAGTTCAGTTCTGGAAAGGCCACAACCTATTTTTTTGTTGTCTTAGCTTTCCAGAGTCTACTGGAGCCTGGTAAGGAAAAGGGTGACAATGAGACATCTTTAATTTATACATCTCTAAAATGTCTAAAAACATTAGTGTGGAAAGTAGACTCTTTCTCAGAGTAATTGGTGGCAGTAAATGCTGAGCTATTTATCTTTCTAAGAATGCTTAGAATGTCTTTCTCATAGAAGAAGTAAAGAAGAAAAGGGCGGGATGATGAACCATACTGTACAAAGATGGTTAAAAACCATCTCTTTCCCCATCTATTAGCAGAAGTGATGAATGGGGATGGTATCATGGCAAGCGTAAGAGTTGAACTAGTACATTTCAAAAAGTGTTTAAGCCACAGTTTTGTAGACTGCAATTTTTTCATTTGTTTATCTTATTGTTCATGATGTAGCACTAAAGATATTAATCATATAATTATAAAATATTTAGTTTAAACTATGATTTCATGTTTTTTTCTTAAGAAAATTAAGAATTCACCTTCTTTATTCATAATGCCTGAGATTAAATGTCACTCAAGTTCTTGTTAGGGAGAGAGCCTTGGACAAGTATTTTAATCTCTTTTGCTTCAGTTTTCCCTTCTGTAAAATGGAAATAATAATAGTACATAACACATCTTGTGTCAGGTCTAATAGTTATTATTGTTCCTGGTATTATTATTACTATTATTATTATTATTATTATTAGCATTTTGGCTCAGGCTGATTTTAACTCCTCCATGAGATTTTTGTTTACATCTGCTTATCCGTGTGCTATATACTAACCTCTCTTTTTACTGTTCATGTTTTTGCATTAAAACCCTGACCAAAATGCAGTCTGTAAGGCACAGATAAGGAAAGGAGACACAGTGCAATGAATTCTGCAAAGCGAATACTGTTAGTATATCGTCCTCTTCATTGTTAATACCATGCAACAATATCTTCATTTTAGCATAGGTGCTTCACTTTGAATATGTGTAAAATTGTCTCTATTTTAAAGAACAGATAGAAAATTGGCTGTAGTCCTGGCCATTTGAGTGAGAGTTAATTATTATTGTTAGTTTAATCTAATGTTAAATATTTCCAAAACGTCACTCTTCAAGTTAAGGATATTTTTTATGGTATTTCATTATGTTAATTTCATGTGTTACAAGATCGCAGAGTATTGCCACTATTTATTCCTTATCTATTTTCCTTCAAAGAAGCCAAGTGAACGTTAAGTTCTTGTGGATGTATTTCTTTAAAAAGTAGTGGTGTCATATCACGTACTGTCATTATTTAAAAACTGTGACATTCTGACAGCGTGTCAGAAAAAATGGTGGCTGTATGAAATTTACATGCCTAAGTTTGCAACTAAAACTAATTTTGTCAGGGAATATTTTATAATTACCGATTTAAAGGACTGTATAATTAAAGTAAAATGATCTCTGCGTGTGCCTAGGAACATAATTTCTTAATCCATTTCTTAGTTTTTATCTAATGACATTATTTTGTAATATATTTAATTTATTTGAGAAATAGTGACTAAGATTGTTTTCTAAAGATTTGCAGTCATTTAGAAGAATCTGTGAGCAACTCACTATATGAATTACTTTCACATTAATTTGTGACCTTTAAAAGAGGAACAGCAAAATAACCAATTTTCAAAAGTCTTCCCCACACTGTCTTGCACTTCTGTATTTTATTTACAGCAGAGGAAAACCTTTCTTCATTTCTTCCTGTCAGCTGTGCAGAGGCAGTTCTACTGATGTTGGACAAGAGAATCTTCAGAATACACTTTAGCACTTTGAGTTGGTTACTGTTAAATAATTTGAGTAAGATGAATATCTTTCTAAGTACATAGTTACATGATAATAGTTCTAATATTCCCATGTAACACTTTAAAAATGTTAATAAGGAAAATTAATTTTGCAGAGTAACTTTGTACAAGTGTAATCAATTTTTTTTTAATATTTGAATTCTAATGTTACAATAATGTAAGTTCTTAGTTCTTTATTACAAGGGTACTTACTCAATGTGGCCAGTCTAATTATCTTTCAGTAGTGTAAGATTTATGGAGTGTGTTATTTTATGTAATCAATTTCATTATCATTGGGCAAAAATCTTAGTATCCCTAATTAGAAAGGTTTCATTATTGCTTGTATTTGAAGGGACCTGCTTAGGAAGAAATTGGGTACTATGTGTGCCACTACATTCAAGAAAGATGATGCATATTTATGAAACCATTTCCCTTTCTGAAACTTGAACAAAATGGAAAAATGCTATTTTTGTGTTTGTAAATTAAATAAGTATGAATAATGGACAAATTACATAACCTCTCTGAACCTCAGTTTATCTCTATAATATAAAGATATTTCTCTTACCCCTGGTGAGCTCATGGAGTTTTAAAAATGAGATAATGAGATAGTTAATGTGAAATTGCTTTGAAAAAGTATAGAGCATTATGCAGTATAATTATTATTTTTCACTATTATTTTGTTATCTAGAAGGATGACAAAGTTAAGCACCTTTATTCTGGCAAACAAGAGGGAACTAGAAAATTATTGTGGTTAAAGTAATTCAGATCTAAGAAGTTGAATTACAATATGCATAGGCCTATGATGACAGAGGTTTATTATATATAGAATTGTTGTATATAATCAGCTGAATATTCAGTAGCAATTTACCATGTTGACAAAGTTGAAGTGGATGATGGAGTATCATTGCTTATTAAAGAAATATCTGAACAAAGGAAGAGAAATTACTATAATGTTGCGGTTACAAAGATATAATCTCCACTGAGGGGCAGGTTTTTCCTCTTTTTCCTTAATGTTTTTTCAGATCCTAGAATTAGGCTCCAGGTGCATGGTAGATACTTAATAAATATTTGATGATATTACTGAATGAACAGCATTTTAAGATAAATCCAAATTTGCACCTGTTTCTATATAGCTCATTTAGTATTTTATACTTCTATTAAAATTCATGTGGTTTTTGTCATTTGTTCTATTAATATAGTGTTTTTCATTTGCTGATTTTCAGATAATAAACCAATCCTGTATGATTGGTATAAATCTCACTTGGTGAAGGTGTATAATACTTCTTATATAGTGTTGGAATCTGTTTGAAGTACATTGGTCTGTGATTTTCTTTTCTTGTAATGATTCATCAAATTTTGATAGCAGGGTAATGCTGGTCTCATGAATTAGGAAAGGCTTCTTTGGAAGTTTACACAGAATCAGACTTTTTTCCCATTAAATAATAAAATTTAAAGGTAAAAGGGTAAAATTCAACAGTCAACTCCACCTGGACCTGGAGCTTTCTTCGTGGGAACAATTTAAATTACAAATCCAAATTCTTTAATAAGTACCATGCTATTCATGTCTTAAATTGATAGTTTGTGTTTTCTAAGAAATTTGTCTATTTTATCCAAATTTTCAACTATATAGGGATAAAGTTGTTGGTGGTATTCTTTTATTATTATTTGTTTTATTTTGTTTTGTTTTTGAGACTTACTTTGTCACCCTTGGTAGAGTGCTATGATTTCATAGCTCACAGCAACCTCAAACTCTTGGGCTCAAGTCATCCTCCTGTTTCAGCCTCCAGAGTAGTGGGGCCACGAGGCACTCCTTACAATACCCAGCTATTTTTAGAGATCTTGCTCTTCAGAGTCTTGCTCTTGCTAAGGCTGCTCTCTACCTCTTGAGCTCACAGCCTCAGCCTCCCAGAGTACTAGGATTACAGCATGAGCCACCATGCCTGACCATCTTTTATTATTCTTTGAATATCTGTAGAATCTGTAGTGATTCAGGACTTCCATTCCTATTACTAACGAGTGTCTTCTCTTTTGTTTTTTTTTTCATGATCAGTCTGTCTAGAAGTTTAATATTATGAGTCTTGTCAAATAATCAGCTTTTGCTTTCACTAATTATATTTTTTTTTTGTTTTGTTCATTTCCTCTCTGTTTTTCATTATTGCCCTTTCTCAACTTGCTTTGAGTTTTATTTGGTTTTCTCTTTCTATTTTCATAAGAAGTATTTCAGTAGAAGCTGAAATAATTGACTTAAGATCTTTCTTCTCTTCTAATGTAGTCCTTTAGAATTATAAAATGTTACCTAAGTATTGTTTTAGGTGAAATCTACAGATATTGATATTTTTTTCATTTCATTGAGTTCAAAATACTTTTTAAAAATTTGCAAAAGAAAGATAACTATGTGAAGTGATAGATATATTAATGTTCTTGACTGTAGTAATCACTTTGTCACACACTTTAAATTGATATAGTTGAAATAAAAATAAGGGCCAATACTTGGGAGGCTGAGGCAGGTGGATTGCCTGAGCTCACAGGTTCAAGACCAGCCTGAGCCAGAGTGAGACCTCATCTCTAAAAATAGCCGGGCATTGTGGCAGGTACTTGTAGTCCCAGGTACTTGGGTGGCTGAGGCAAAAGAATCACTTAAGCCCAGGAGTTGGAAGTTACTGTGAGCTATGATTTCACACAGCACTTTACCAAGAGTGACAAAGTGAATCTGTCTCCAAGAAAAAAAAATTAAATTAAAATAAAATACTTTCTAATTATATTTTTTATTTATTCTTTGATTCACAGACTATTTAGAAGTGTTTTATTTATTTTCCTGGTATTTAAAGATATTCCCATATATCTTTCTGTAAGTCATTTCTAATTTATTCTTTCAAGGTAAAGAAATAATTTATGTACTTGAATCCTTTTAAATTTATTGAGACTTATTTATTGAGAATGTGGTCTATAAAACCACTTTTGTAGGTAAATATACCATGTGTATTACGCTGTTTAGTTTTCTATAAATGTTAATGAGGTCAGGTTTATTGATAGTACTATTCCACTCAATGTATCCTTACCTTACGTGATTTTTCTCTTTACTTTTTCTATCAATTATTGAGAAAAGAGTATTGATATCTCCTAATTATAATTGTAGATTAGTTTGTTTTGCTTAGTCATTCTATTAATTTTTGCTTTATGTGTTTGTAAGCTCCTTTCTTAGATGCATCAACATTTAGGATTGTTGTATCCTCTTGACAAGTTGACTTCTTTACCATTATGAAGTGAGCAATTGATTGGTCTTAAGCTTTCTTTTGATTAGTGTTGGCATGGTATATCTTTTCCAGTACTTTCCTTTTTTAGGTAAATTTTATTTAAAGGCAGTGTATATTTGAGCCTTGATTTTTTTTTATCCTGACAATCACTGCCTTTTCATTTAAATGTGTAGACATTTATATTTAGTGTGGTTATTGATATGATTAGATTTAAAATTATTATTTTAGTATTTATTTTCTACTTTCTCTCCCTATTACTTGTCCCCTTTTTATTTTTGTACCCCTTTTAGGATTATTATTTAAAGACCCCACTTTATCTCCTTTTGTTGACATATTGTCTACAATTCTTAGTTTTGTTATTTTAGTTGTTACTTTAGGGTTCATAATATACAGCTTTTACTTATAATTATCCTCAAGTCACATTATAGCACTTTGTGTATAGTATGAAAACTTTACCAAAACTATACTTCCATTTCCCCTTTCTGTTTTTGTACTTTTACTGTCACAGATTTTATTTTTATATTAGTTACAAACCCCATACTACATTTTTATGCGTTTTGTTTAAACATTTAATTGTCTTAAAGAAAGTTAAATTATAGGAAAAATTTGTATTTTTTCCATATGGTTATCCTTGCTGGTACTTTATCTTCTTTGTATAAATCCATTTTTCCATCTGATGTCATCTTCCCTCTGCCTAAAGGACTTTATTTAACATCTCTTAAAGTATGAGTCTGCTAGAAATGAATTCTTTTATCTTTTGTATGTTTTAAGAGGTCTATTTCAGTACTTGAAAGATATTTTTGCTGGGTGTAAAATTCTAAGTCAACTTTGATTTTCTTTTAGTGCATTAAAAATGTTGCTCTACTATCTTCTTGGTTATAATGTTTCTGACATGAGAGATGCTGCCATCCTTATATTTGTCTCTTTGTACTTAAAGTGTATGTTTTTTCTCCTCAGGCTGCTTTCAAGACTTTTACACTTCATGAATTTTTTTTGGAGAAACTTGATTATAATGTGCTTCAGACTAGTTTTATTCATGTTTCTTGTGCTTGCTGTTTTCTAAGCTTTTTGGATCTGTGGGTATATGTTTTCCACCAACATTTGATGGAAAGTTTTTGACCATTATTCCTTCAGATATCTCTCACTGTTTGGGGGCTTTAAATACATGTACTTTAGACAACTTGAAATGGTCCCATATGTTGGTAATTTTTTATTTTAAATTCTCTTCTTTTGAGTGTTGTATATTGGTAGTTACTGGTGATGTACCTTCAAATTCACTAATCTTTCTTTGTTTCTGAATATCTAATTGGATGTCGGTCTTGTCTAAAGTAATTTTCATCTGATATGTTGTTGTTTATATCTCCAGAACTTTCTTTTGCTTCTTTCTAGTATCTTTCATGGTACTACCTAATGTTGTGAATATTGAGGTTATAGTTACATAACTGTTTTAATGTTTTTTTTTTTGTTTGTTTGTTTGTTTTTCTGTTAATTCTAGCATCTCTATCAGTTTTGGACATGTTTTTGGTTTTCCCCCCTTTTTTATTGTTTGGAATTCATTTTTTTTTCGTGTTTCAGGTTATATTTTTCCTATTCCTTTGCATATCTAGTAATTTTTTCATTATATGCCAAACAATGCAAATTTTACTTTCTTAGGTGCTGAATGTGTTTTTGTACTTCTATAAGTACTCTTTAGCTGTATTCAGGTACACAGTTATTTGAAAACAGTTGTATCCTTTCAGTTCCAGTTAGGCATGAACTAGAGTACTGGTGTGTAGGGCTTATTATTTCTCCCTATCAAGGGAAGCCTCTTCAGTTTACTGTAGCCAGCGTCCCTTGATTCATGATGCTTTCCTCAGGGTGGAAAAAGGCAATACTTATTGCCCTCTGTGAATATCAGGCACTGTTACTTCTAATATTTTATGGTTAGTCTTTCCCTGGCCTCACTGAATTTCCTTATATGCATGTACTGATGGGTACTCTGCTGAGTGTTCAGGGGAAAGGTTTCTTTGTAGGTCTGGAATTCTCTTTGTTGCTTGGTGCTGCTCTTTTCTCTCTGGTACTCTCTCCTGTGAACTCTTTGCTGTCTTCAGACTTTAGATTCTATTTCTTCAACTCTGCAAGTTTCCTGAGTTTCTCCTAGTTTTATACCATTGCCAGAAAATCTTTCAAGACATTAAGCTGGGCTCACCATGTATATCTTGTATGATAGGGTTTACTATCCTTTGTTGACTGATGTATAATATCTTAAAACCTTTGCTTCAAATATTTAATTCATTTATTAAAATCTGGTCTATTATACCATCTTGGCATGACTCAGTAATTTTTTGTATCATACTGTTTTTTAAATGCTTACTTTCCTTCTTTTTTAGCAAGAAAGTGAATTATTTCACTTTTTTGCCTTTATTCCCTCATGTATAATATTAGAATTGCAGCTGTGTCTACTTTCAGGATTGTTTAGAGTTTTAATGGAGATAACAAGGTAAATCATTAAATAAACAGGTGGCAATTAACCAATAAATAATATGCTTTATTATTACTTCCTTTTTTTTTTTTTTTTTTTGAGACAGAGTCTCACTGTGTTGCCCAGAGTTCTGTGGCATCACAGCTCATAGCAACCTCAAACTCTAGGGCTTAATCGATTCTCTTTCCTCAGGCACCCAAGTAGCTGGGACTACAGGTGCCCGCCACAATGCCTGGCTATTTTTTGTTGTTGTAGTTGTTATTATTGTTTAGCAGTCCTGGGCCAGGATTGAACCTGCTAGCCCCAGTGTATGTGGTGGGCAGCACTGAGGTACGGGCACTGAGCCAACTTTATTATTACTTTTATGTTACAAGTCACATGAAACAATCTCTCATTTTGTATTCCTGTTAAATAAGCTAAATATTTGTTACATGCCAACAAAGGGTATGTGGATCTACTAAATAAGAGAGAAGAATCATATTCATGAAATACTGACAGGTGGTAACTCTTCATTTAGTTAGTTGGGTAAAGTTTCTTGGGAAAATTTTTGTTAAGGACACTTAACATGGTGCTCAAAATGTTCCTTGAGAATAAAATTCTCTATCTACACGAAAGATTTCCAGTAAAAAATTCACCAAGTCATTTATTTGTTTTTTAGGTATTCTCTTTATTTTACTTAAATAAAATCTCCTTCTGTCAGGGAAGATTCATATTTAATCCTGTATTTCTTAGTAAAAGATGGGTAGTTGAACAAAACAAACTCAAAATCATGGGATTTTAACATCTCTATGGAGTCTTAGTTATTAGTTATTTAAGGTATAAATTTAAAGTTACCCACTGGAAAATAGTTAATCATTCCCTAAGGTGAAATGTAGAAGCTACTTAATAATAAACACTTTATATCTTAAGAACTTTTGGCAAGGGAGGTAATTAGTTAACTTGCTATTTAAAACCTCTAAGGGAATTTATGATATATAAATTCTTAATATATAGTTATAGTATATTAGACATTATTTAATAAAAGCAATATGAAGCTTGTTTCGAATCATAACATTAAAAAATGTATATGGCTGTGCAGCTCTGCTATGTATCTTCACACAATATTGACAACGAGGAGCTATTCCTTACCTCAAAGTGAAAACTAAAATCAAAATTCATATTGTTATATTTAAAAATACTGTGGTTAAGTTATATTTTTTAAAAAGTCACAAAATATAGAAATAAATTTCTGTGTTTGTCCTAACTAGAAGGATATTTTGCCTTCTTTACTCTTCTTGAATTCAGTAATAACAACCATTTTAGCATAGATTTTATTTATATTAATTTGCATTTTCTCTAGAAAATTATGTTATTATTTTATCAAAAGTAGAAATAAATTATTTATTATAATAGGGTACCCAGTTTAGTGTTGCCTAGAAATAATTTGGGGGAACTTTTATTTTTTTTATTGACCCAATTATATTGGGTTATAACGATGTTGTATATCTACCTTCTCTATAATTTTTTCTCTAGTGACTAATTCAATAGGAACATCTTTTTTTAGGGTCTTAATGAGTAATTGTTTTGGGAGAGTGGTATGTTTGACGGAAAATATTTAGTTTCATGGAAGAGTTCACTCATTAAATATAATGTGAAAAAATAGGGTATATCAGATTCTACATGACAACTAGAAATGCCTTTTGTAAAAAATTATTTTCATTTTGTAAATGCCATTATTAGTGTCTTGAACCCAGTAGGTATAAATGTCTAATAGGATATAATTGAGGTATCATTTATTGATTACTGACTATGTGGTAGGAAATATGTTAAACACTTTATAAATATTATCTTACTGATTCCTTCTAATAGGCCTCTCAGGTGTTATTATCTACATTTGACAGATAAGGAAACTAAGGTTGAGTAGTTTGGCCAAGTAACAACGAAACAATTTTAATAACATTTGATTTCAAAGACAGGTCATGGTAATGGTTATTTCAGAGCATTTTTGTTCACATGTGGCCTCCAGAAATAGTTCTGGTAGTACTAGTATTAAAATAGCGAATCAAATTAATCTACAATTCTATTGGTCTTAAAGGCATTTTTCTTTGCATCCTAAATTACCATTGTATAATTTTCAAAGAAGATATAATCCACATATTTTGAGCCTTTGTTTTGGTAACAAAAAAATAGGAGCTAAAAATTTGCAGTTTGTTCAAAGTGCAAATATGCTGTGGCATTTTGGCCTTGTTCCAAGGGCACAGATTTAACTTGGAATTTTGGTGGCTGTTACTGGAAATGTACTGTTTATCAAATTCAGTGTTAACTGCACAGTTGAAGATTTTCTAGCAAAACTTTCTCTTTTTAACACTTGAAAAATTCTTTCACCAGCTTCTTAGGGTTGATAAGTAAAATCCATAAAAAGCTGTGGTCTTTGATGAACAAATCTTCTATTAAAGGGTAATCGTTGAGGTCATTCCACCCAGTTTGTATAATGAGGATTTGGATGATCTTGTCCTCTTTGCTAAAAGCTCTTAGCCTAGCTCTTAATGGAAATAAGACAGGATAAAGTTTATAGCCTTTCACTACTTTAGTGATAAAATAACCAGCCCAGCAAACACCTGTCAGATGGTAGTAGGTGCTTCTGAGAAATTTGACAAGTAGTATTTTAATCAGATGCATTGGTAATTCTATGACCTGCAAGGGGTATTGTGTTTCCAAAGGCCCGAATTTCATTTCTGTTACATAATGCTGTATTTCTACATATAAAATGTATTAAAATGAAACATTAGGAACATGGAATATATTTCAGCCCATCGTTGAAAGTTTTTCCTGGCTCATTTCTTTATTGCTTTCAGAAATTTCTCCCTCCTTTGAGCTCTGCTTCTGTGTTAGTTCATGTAGATCATGTTTAGCATCATTTTTCTATCATGCACTAAAACAAATGTGTGATTAAGAGATCATTGACAATAGGAACCACGATTCTCCTAGATAACTGCACAGTGAAATTTTAAAAATAATTTATCAAATTTTGTTTAATAAAAGTACATGGCTGTCTTCTAGTAGGGCAGTTTGTTCTCTCTATTTGTCAACAGTAGATGAAAAAATGAGAATTTTTTCAAGGACTAATGAAGAAAGATCCTTTAGGTTAGTATGCTCCTCAAAACATATTTAGAAATAGGTGAATTTATATTTCACAAGTTGAACAGAGTATAATTCCAATTTGCCTTACCTTCTTAGGTCAGAGCCCAAAGAATCTGATTTCCACCTCTTGTTTCCAGGTTGGTGCTGGCCATACCTTTATTCAGCATTTTCCTTTTGTTTTACCTATATATTTTGGGATTTTACTCCCCCTGCTGGCCTTTGGCAAGCATTAGGATTGAGTCTTTTCCAAGGAGTCTTCTGCCTGTTTCTCTTCAAGAAGCTTCACATATAGTATATCCACATTCCAAACACAGCAGCAACGACATGAGCTTAAAGGGAGATATTTTAAGTTTTCAGGAATTTGTTTTTTCTCAATTCTTTTCTAGAGTGACTAAAGTGTACTGATGCTAATTTAGAAAATATAGAAACAACATTCTGAATTTTTGAATGCTAAATGTAATTGGTTTAATTACAAATCATTTGCTAAAGAAAAGTTATGTTCTGGCCCATAATGAACAAAGTTTCTTTTTCCTCCTAAGATAGCAGTAATTGTGTTACAAAAAAAGGAAAGAAAATGTTTCCATTTAAAAAATGTCTTATGAATTATAAAACCTCTGAAATTGGTGGCTTGATGTTGCAGATAAATTGAACTAGATTCCAAAGTACATTTAATTTGAAAATACTTTGAAACAAGCATCACCCATGTCATTACATCTTTATGACTATTTCTTTATGAGAAAATTTGGATATTTTAAATCTCAAAAATAGTCACATGCTATTTTAGATAGCTATTTTGGAAGTTGTGGCTATTTGGATGCCACAACTTCTATTATACAACTTTCGTTTTTCCTTTTATTTCAGTTGAATTAAAAGATGAATTTGAATATTTTTAAAGAACCATTTGTTTTAGGTTGAACAGAAGAGTTGTTGTTTTCACAGGAAAAATAATCATCTGAGCAAGAAATAATATCTTTAGTAAATATGCTCTCAAAATCTTCTTTCCATCTGAAAATCTTTAGGATGGCTTTGCTTTTTGATAAGAAAATGGTCAATGGTGTTCCATTTATTTGTTTTTGCAGTTGCTGAATATGCCTTTGGGGGTCTTAGTCATAAATTCTTTTCTCAGACTGATGTCTTCAAGAATTTTTCCTATGTTTTCTCCTGGAATTATTATGGTCTCATGCCTTAGGTTTAAATCCTTGTATTTATCTTGAATAATTTTTTGTATATGGCAGGAAATAGGGCATCTTGTTTCATTCTTCTGCATATGGCTATTCATTTTTCCCAGGGCCATCTATTGAATAGAGCTTCCTTTCCCTAGTGTATGTTGTTATCTGCTTTGTTGAAGATCAGTTGGTCATAGGTATGTAATGAAAAAGCTTCTGCACAGCAAAGGAAATAATCAAAAAAGTGGATAAACAACTTACAGAACGGAAGAAAATATTCTTAAACTATAAATCTGATAAAGGACTTTTACCCAGACTCTATGAAGAACTCAAACAAATCAGTAAGAGAAAAACAACCCCATCAAAAAGTGGGCAAAAGGCATGAATGGGAGTGTTTCAAATGAAGATGGACAAATGGCCAACATACATATGGAAAAAAAAGCTCAATATCACCAATCAGGGAAATTTAAATTAAAACTACAATGAGATACTACCTTACCCCTACCAGAATGGCCACTATTAGAAAATCAAAAAGCAATATATGTTGATGTGGGTGCAGAGAGAAAGGAAGGCTTGCTTGTGCACTGCCGGTGGGAACTGCAAATTAGTACAATGCTATGGAAATTCCTCAAAGAAATAAATGTTGACTTCCATTCAATCAAACAATCCCACTGCTGGGTATCTATCCAGAGGAAGAGAAGTCCCTTTATAAAAAAGAGACCTTCACCTAAATGTTTATCACAGCACAATTTACAATTGCAAAAATGTGGAATCAACCTAAGTCAATTCATGAGTGAATAAAGAAAATGTGGTATATAGTACTCTATGATATATACATATAATATATGAACTCATTTATAAATATACATATATCCACACCACCATGGAGTACTATTTAGCTATAAAAAGGAATGAAATAATGTCTTTTACAGCAACCTGGATGGAACTGGAGACTATTATTCTAAGTGAAGTATTCAGAGGGTGGAAAAACAGATACCACATGTTCTTGCTTATAAGTGGGAACTAAACACTGGGCACACAGAGGCACAAGGAGACGTAAAAGACATTGAGACATTTGAGACCAAGAGGAGGGGAGGACTAAGTCTATACTGACCGGGTCTAATGATGAACCTATTCTGGCTATTCTGGCATATCAATTAGCCTGATGTAAACATTGTACAAGGTATTCATGTAACAAGAACATTTTTACCACTTTACTATTTTGAAATAAAACAAGAAAAGTGCAAGGAAAAGAGTAGAGATGTTGGTATCTCAACAAACGGTTTTATCCTTTTAAAAAAGAGAGAAATAAAACAGAGAGTCTTACAGAAAAAACTAGGCAAACTATTTGACCAGGCATTTCACAAAAATGTACAAATGGCCAGCAAGTATTTGAAAAGGGACTCCACGTTGTTGCTAGTTAGGAAAAAATGCAAGTTAAAATCACAGTGTGATACCACCACCAGGTAATGGCTAAGGTAAAAACTGTAGACAGTATCACATGCTGGTGAGGATGTAGAGCAACTAAAACTTTCATACATTGTTGTGTGGATAGACTGATGCAACCACTTTCAAAATTTTTTTATTAATGTCTTTTAAAGATGACATACGTATATGTATTGGGTCATATACATACTCTATGACCCAATAATTCTATCCTTAAGTATACACCCAAAAGAAATGCCTTGTATGTTCACCACACAAAAGAACGGTCAGAGCAGTATTATTGGTAATCTCCAAATTGAAAATATCCAAATGCACATTAATAATAGGAAACATAAATAAGATGTTTTTAAATAATGTGATAGTGTATAAAAATAAACTATAGCCACATTAAAAAATATGGATGAAACTTTGAAACATAGTGAAATAAGCTCAACATAAAAGAGTACATTTTATATGATTTCATTCAAACACAATTTCTATTTTATCTTTTTTTTATTTTATTATCTTTTTGAAACAGAATCTCACTTTTTTGAAACAGAGAAGCACATAGCTCACAGCAACCTCGTACTCCTGGGCTCAGGGCAATCCTCCTGCCTCAGCCTCCTGAGTAGCTGAGACTACAGGCATTTACCACAATGCCCAGCTAATTTTGCTATTTTTAGTAGAGACAGGGTCTTGCTCTTGCTCAGGCTGATCTTGAACTCCTGAGCTCAAGTGATCCTCCCGTTTCACCTCCCAGAGTGTTAGGATTACAGGCATGAGCTACCAAGGTGGGCCTTAAATAAAACTAAAACAAACAAACAAAAATTTAAAAAAATGGTCAATGAGATTGAAGGGTGTTTTTATTCTTCTACATTTATAATAGACATTGGCATGTTTTATTGGTACTCTTGTCAGTTAATATTCACTGAATATTCACTTATATCAGAAGAAGATAGAAACTTTCCGTTGTTTATCTGGGAGCCAAAGAATAAAAGTACGGGTCGTTTTTCTTTTGAGGAGAGCACAATAGGCCAGTTTCTACTTTACTTTGTTTCCTGGGTCTAACATGTTCTCCCCAGTTTTCTCTACTTCATGAGTGTGGCGTTCATGCAAGGGTCTAGTGATACAAAGATAATATGCCTATAGGTCAATTTCTTTACATTATACCATAGGGTGGGAGCTTAAAATTTTTTCTTATTTTTTTCTGCACCATGCTGAACTTACATTGTATATATCTTTTTAGAACACAAAACTTTTTTTTTTTTTTTTTTTTTTTTTTTCTCTTCAGTTTTGGCTGGGGCTGAGTTTGAACCCGCCACCTCTGGCACATGAGGCCAGCACCCTACTCCTTCGAGCCACAGGCACTGCCCAGAACACAAAACTTTTGTGAAAAATGTAATGATAACCCCATTAATGTAACATTATCCATTCCTAATTACTGACACTGCAAAGTACACATCATTCAACAATTGCCGGAGTATGCAATTATATGTGTTGCGTGTGTATACACCTGTATGTGTGTGTATGTATGTATGTGTTTTTAAAGCACATTGAAAATTTTCCAAATGAAGGCTGTTTTCCCATTCTTAGCACAAAGTAAAGGAAAATGAGTCCTTCATCAGCAACACTCATAGTTGTTCTACCAGGAAATAAAACACAAAGTAAAATTTCTAGATACTATGAGAACTTGATCATGACTACTTGGGAATGCTTAGGAGAGGGTGGGGGTGGGTGGGCTTTTTTTCTTCTTCTTTTCTTTTTTATAATGAGTGCATGTAGAAATTTCCAATAGTAGAACATCCTTCCTTAGACATTTGCTTGGATTCATAACCAGTAATGGAAAAACAAAGCTAATAGCAACAGCAACTCCCATGTAAATTGTGTTTATTCCTTTTCAGTTAAATTAAACAAAGGGATCTTAGATAAAGTTAATGCACTGCAACAATATTTTTCTATTTGTATTTTTAGGGCCCTGTGTCTTTACAAAGTGGCACATTAAGTTTTGAGTTTTTAAATACTATGTAGGTAAGAGTTGAAAGGGCCATAATTTTTGTTTTCTCTTTTTAAAAGAAAAGAGAACTAAGTGGCAATTATAAAGTTGAAAGAGGGAGATTATGCAGTAACTATCCACTGTTTCTCAAAATTCCCTCATCATGAAAAAATCCTGGATTGCTGGTTAAAAATATCAATTTCTAGGCTGCTTCCCAAAAGATTCTGGGTCCTGCAGTTGGACATGAGAAAAACACAAGGCATCCCTGATGATTCTTATCAGAAAATACTGGGGAACTTATGATCGAATGAATTGTACAAGCAATATGAGCAATTAAGAAGTAAGATTTGGTGTAAGGATTCACCTACTTTTTTAGGAAACTCTTATTAATTTATATTTATTGAGCACTTACTATAGACCAGATTTGAGCATATTTACTAGATGTATGATTTTTGGACATTGTCTTTTACCCCCTCTGAATCTCACTTTTTCTCATTTTAAAAATGAGGTTAAAACCTTACTCACAGATTTTTGAGAAGGTTCAATTAGATATACCCTAAGAAATGCTTAATTTTTACTGAGCAATACTTTGTAAGTTGACCACCCAAGGGACTGTAACAAACTGGTCAACATATGAAGGTGGTCAACATAAGGAACTAGGACTATGGTAGTGACCTCTACATATGGTACATGTCCGGTCCATGGTCTGTGAAAATTAGGTCAACTTGAGAAGGTGGTCATTGTAGGAAAATGGTCAACTAGCAGGGTTCTACTGTATTTTTAGTCATAAGTTATATTGTAGGGGTCATAATTTAATTATCTTCATTAGATATTTGCACATATTTAATATGGTTTCATTATGAAAGGTTTCATTATGAAATCACACACCTTTTGTTCTGAACTGTGGTTCTTACTGGAGTCTTTTGGAGATCTATTTAGACCTCAAGAACCCCTTAACATCTTCCATGACTCAAAGTCTATCCTAACACCAACTTCCTCCTTCCTTTTCTTTAGCCCTTTTAGAACTTGTGTGTTTCCTATCTAGGCTAACGTTTGAAGGTTCTTGAGACACTATTAAAACGACAGCTTCTATTTATTAAGCACTTGCTGTAATCCAGGCACAGTTTTAGTGGTGCTTGTATTATTTAATCTTCACTTGCTAAACTTCAAAGCAATTTAGGTATTATGGTCATTTAATGCAGGCTGAGAAGTGTAGTAATTGTGACAGTATCTTACAACTTCAGTGTTAAAGGATAGAAATGATTTTAATCCACGTATGTCTGTCTTCAAGCCCATGTTCTGGCCACTATGCCATATAAGCTATTTCTATAGAAAACAATCATTTGCCTCATGAGTAGAATGTGCATTTCTCACATTGTTTTCCCAATGGCTTCCTCTAGCTCAGAATAAAATTCATAGTCTGTATCAAAGCCCACAAAATACTGCACCACCATATGCCTTCCATGTTCAAAGACCCTTGAACATGCTAGTTTCTCTATCTGGAACTGCCTTGCCCTAGGTGGAGCAAGCAGCTCTCCCTCATCTCATTAGAAATACCTTTCCAGACAACTTTATGTATAGGAGTAACCACACACATATATATAGATATTGCCCTTACTCCTTGTTGGCTTTTTCTCTGTAGTGCTGATCCACCACTGATATCTTATATGCTTTTCTTAATTTATTGTTTATTTCTCCTCAGTATAATGTTAGTTATTGAGAGCAGTATGTTCACTGCTGTATCTCTAGTGCCTAGCACATATCAGGGATTCAATAAACATTTGAATATTGAATATTGAATTGGGGATATATCTGAAAATGTATTAGTAATTTTATAATTTTCCCTGTATTAGAGCTTCACACATGAAGTTTTGGTAGTTGCCCTAATATCATCTATATTGAGTGGTACTTTTCATAACACAAACATGTGTTAAGAAATGCTTAATTTTTACTGAGCAATACTTTGTAAGTGGACCACCCAAGGGACTGTAACAAACTGGTCAACATACGAAGGTGGTCAACATAAGAAACTAGGACTATTGTAGTGACCTCTACATATGGTACATGTCTGGTCCATGGTCTGTGAAAATTAGGTCTTATTTATTGTACTAATAGAAATATCACTGTGCAGAAAATAAAATACACCTTTCTATATAGAGTATTTAGAATGATTTAAAAGATCCCTTACTCAAGTAACTAAGTGGCTACTCAGTATTAGTAGTGAGTACATCTGATTGCTGTCTCCTTTAGAATTAAGAGCATTAAAATGCACGAGGATTAGGCATTATCTTAGTATTAGGAAGCGATCTACTTGATAATAGAATTCTTCCTATGTTCCATCTCTGGTCATCATTTACCATTATTATTAGTAGTTGTATGTAAGCGTGATAATGCTAATTCAGTAGGTTTCCAGGTTTTTTTTCCTTGTTATTCTATTTTACTCTGCAATTTGCCTTATGTCAAATTGGATTTATGGGTGTCCAGAATTATTGTACATGTGTATAATTCAGTGATTTAGAAGTAATTGACTACTTCGTCTTTTTGAAAAAAAATCAAAGAAGTTCTAACAATATCATTTTATTGAATCTCAAGTAATGTTAATGCTAAGTTTTGGAAACAATTTTTTTTTTTTTTTTGAGACAGTGATTTTGAATAATTGGATTCTATGGAAAAAATGAACAGGAGCTAATTGTGGATTGGGTTTACTGGCATTAGTGCAAAGCAACATTTAGCAACTGTCAGTGGCAACATTGGTCTGATTTTCCTTTATCACTAGCTGGTAAATTGTGTATCTTCAATATTGGCATTTTAATTTTATGAAACATGAAACAATCATGAAACATTTTAACATGTTTGTGTTATGAAAAGTACCACTCAATATAGATGATATTAGGGCAACCATCAAAACTTCATGTGTGAAGCTCTAATACTGTGAGATATCACATAACTTTCTTTATGTGTTTCCTTTCTTCCTACTCTCTTTCCTCCTCACTTTAAGCTACTTTAAAAATTAATAATACCTTAGTGATATTTAAGATACAAATCACTTTGGAAGTGAGAAGGTGGATATTTATACATGTGTTCTGTGATGGGGGTTTCCAAGTCTGTCCCACTGGGCATGGTTAGTACATTCTGTAGCTATAAGGGAAAAAATCCATGTTTCCCAGAACTAAAGGTCAAGAGACATGGAACAACTCTTTTATTATTTGCTTTCAAAACAGAAGGGATATGATTTATGTTGCATATAAGCTTATGTCATAGCTGTGCAGGTGCTGCCGTGAAGCCGTGACCCCCGCCTAATCCCCATAACGACACCGGGCATTGACCACATTGCTTTGTAGTTACTAAGCTGCTTTCCCAGGGGCCTTCTAGTTTCTGAACCCAGCCGCTGTAGCTGGCCAGCTTGTGCTTGGTGCAAGAACATTGTTTTCTAAGTGCAACCTGAGGTCCATTTTATAATCCCTGCCTGAGTTAAATAACTGCAGGTTTGTGATGGTGCCTCTGTGGTTGAATCTAAAGTCTCCTATTCACTACCTTTTTTGCTTGATCAAATTAGTAGAAAAAAATAGTGTTTTTTCTGCCCTTCTTTATTTTTTTATGGCAGTAAACATAACCACAATTATTGATTTCAACAATAATAAAGAGTTGTTTGATATTTATAAGATAAAATGTGTATTTTTGATGTTGACTTTAAGAAGTCATCTGAATCAGTCAATGGCTGATTTGTTTATGTAATTTATTTATATTATTAAAAGATAGTTAATACTTTTCCATATTGTTTCAATATTTTCTTTGTTTTTTTTCCTCCCAAAGATTAATGACTTAGTAAAAGTCATCATACAAAAAATTTGTTTTATAATTTCATTTTACCTTCTAGCATTTTGGTCTACCAGGGTTTTAATTCTTTTTAAGTTTTCCATGTGATATGCATTATAAAAAATACCTTAAAAGTATTAATTTGATTTTAAATCTTATTATTTTTATAATGGAGAATCTCTATATTTAAATTATCATTTAATTTAAAGTCAAGAAATTAAGAACCAAGACTCAATATGAAAAAGTATTAACTATCTTTTAATAATAGAAATAAATTATATAAACAAATCAGCCATTGACTTCTTAAAGTTAATGTGTGAATTTGAAACTCAATTCTTATATCTCAAATCTGTCGTTTTGAGTTAATCTCTCAGTATCTCATTTGTCAAAAAGATGGATAATAATGATAGTATCTATTTCATTGGTGTAATGGTAATCAATGAGTTAATATTTACAAAGTCATACACAAATATTTGCTGAATAGATAAAGTTTAATTTCCTCAAGAAAACACTTTTCATTAATGTGTTTTGAGTCATTCACACAGGCACACAGGTTATTACAATTTTAAGAATAAATTGTTAGAATTGTCTTAATTATTTAAAATTTTGAACTGATAGGGAATAAATGGAAAGTGATAATCCACAAAATTGTTTCTTATTTGAAGCAGTGTGTGGGACAGAAGAAAACATGATCACAGAGTTACAGAGAACAAATAGTTAAAAATAAGTTTATGTCTCACAATAGCCATGGGCACCCTTCACGTTTTAGTTAAGTGATGACAACATAATTAGACAGTAAAATATTCATTTTTTTTAACTGTTCCTTGTTATACTCTTTTCATCGCTGGGGATCCTCATCTCTGTCAAGGTTTCCTTAGGCTATCTATTTAGTCTGATTTCTCTGAAAAATGTACATGAATAAATAGGCCCTCCAACCAAATGGATTAATATTTAACATTTCGCAAACGCTGTCACATATATTACTTTTGACCAGGACAAAAGAAAATGAGGTTCGATAGAAGAGCCAAGACAATGTTCTATTCTGCCTAGAGGAAAACGGTAGATTTCCACTGATTTTTAGGCATATATATTTATTTTTAAAATATTTGAGACAGAAGGACTAAAACTTTAGTGAGGTTTACTGTAGCACATCCTCTTCTTGCATCATTAATTGATTAAAAGTATTTGCCAGGGAGTCACCTCTGGAGGGCAGTGCAGTCTTATATTTATTGCAGGAGTTTCAGGTGGCTTTGAATTTTCCAGAAGTTCATTTCAAAGATTCCTGGCCTTGTAAGATGTGAGTCATTCCCCGTTTTAAATACTCAAAGGGGATATAAAGGTGAAAGTAAAGTCTTTTTGGTTACGAAGTTTAACTTGCTACATTCAGGGAAAATAACCTGAAATAGGATTTAGCATGTGGTGTAAAGGAAACTGGGTGTAAAACTAAAGAACCAGGTGATGATTTTCTTTTTGTCTCCTTTCCCCCCTTTTGGTACTTGTGGACCCCAACTTTATGATTTTTGTTTTGGTCCTTGCCTTACTCTAAAATTCAAATCTGTATCTTCTAAGAAATTCTGTTGACAGCCTCACTATATAAGGTCTCGTAGAAGGTTAACCCTGCAGCCAGCAAAATACCTCTCAGTACCTTAACAAATCAGCAAAATATTTTTGAGAAATGCTTTGCTTTTATGAACAAATACCCTGATAGTTATTGGATTTGTCATAGCATCTAAGGTTTCTCTTATAGCCATACTGACCTTCATGTGCTATTGTATTACAAAACCAACTCTTTATGTAATCAAACCGAAGGAAGAATGCTTAATTAGCTATACATGACCTTATGTTAGGATATGGGCATACAAAGGTTATTTTCCTCAGCACTATCTAACTATTGTACAAAGAAACTTCTTTATAAAATAAGACCTCGGATATTTGATGTCTCAGGAGTAAAGTAATATTGGGATTTCCTCCCAGTGCCCAAAGCTGCTTGAGAGCTTTAAAGGTAGCTGAAGATCTCATAACTCCATGTCTCACAAATGTGTGTAGGTTATGAAAGACTTCTCGTGAGCAAAACAACTGTGCTTTTCAGGCCTAAATCATGACATAGCCTTGTTATACCACAAAGAATTAAAGAATGTGAACTAAATGACTTTTTTCCCTCCCTCTGTGCCTCTGAGGATAGTTTCTAATGCCGATTCTTGCTGCTGAGTGATCCTAAAGCTACTGTCGCAACCTTTTTATTCCCCTAGTGCGAATGAATCCTTTATGAGGTAATTGAAGGAAATTGATGACATTATTTGCTGTATCTTGGGTATCAACAGCATATAAATGGAAAACACAGCAGAATGACTGGCCTGTGTTACCACATTGACCAACACATTTGGATTTGAAAAATCTCAAAGCTATTTTCTGGCTAAGCAGACTTTGCACCCTTGTGTTTTATAGTAAAGTAGCAGGTACACAACTTTTTAAAATTATGAGCTCTTGGTATTAGATTACCACCACCTGGTGTAAGGGATAAGTTTTTTAGAAACACAAAGAACTGGGACTTTATTCTTTTCATTGTGTTCTTCTTTGTTTATTTTAATGTTACCTTCACAATCTGAACAGCAACCTATTTCGCATTCTTTTATTTTGAATGTGAGGATGGCTTTAGCATTTAAGTTAAATCAAACCATTTGGGATACAGAAAATTCTGGGGTTGTGTGTTTTAAAGGGGGAAAAATAAGAGCACTAGAAATAAATGTTAAAAGAGATTTTGTTGTAATAAAGGATATAGATGAATGATTTCAAATAGAAAATCTATTTTTAATCAGCCTTACTGAGTGAACTACACAAAGAATATTTTTTACCTAGACAGGAAAAAGTTATCTTAAATATGGTCTCTAGTTACTTTTCTTCTCATTTATTACATCTGCCACTTCCTTTTGACCTTGCTACAACCTTGTAGTTTATGGGCTAAAGGTAACCATTATGCAATAATGAAAATATGCAGACTGAGCTTTACCACCTTGAAAAAATTGGTTTCTTATATTTTGTTTAAATTAACACTCTGTGCTGTTTATAAAGCTCTGCTCCATGGTGCTTAAAAGAGGAGAAAAGCATTAATTGCAATTAATGTGCAGATTTTGGCTTTTAGAGACTATGTTTAGTGGAGGTGAGTCAGCAGGCCTTGTTACATTAATTATAGTGGTTTGATTCTCCACTGGTTTTGATTCACAAAGATATGTAGTGTTCCTAAGTTAATCATGTTTTAAGCTTTAATTGCTTAGAGAAAAAGGAACCCCCAAATCAAACTATTAATACTATTTGCTTTCTTGTTTGATTTGTTTTATTTTACTTATCCAACCCAGATTTATGGCCCTTTCTCTTTGCCTTGTTCCCACCATCTGACCTCTGTGAAGTAGCCAATTTACTAATTGGATGCAATAAGGGAAAGGCTCTTCAGAAGGATCCAAAACAGGCAATATAAAAAGCTTTAGAGGTCAGTACATTAGTGGCACATAAGTTCTGACATTTATAGTTAATTTGAGATCAGCCTTTGATTTCTTCCTCATTTGGTCTTTCGTCTTCGAAAAGATCTGAAACCACAGCCAGTCTTGAAGATCCACAAAGCACGTGAGACAGGTAATTGTAAATTGTTGATTAAACAATCCTCGGTCTCCTTATTGTCATTTTTCTATTACCTATTATAAATTCATTCTTTATTTTCAGATAGAAATGGTGATAAGTATGCTTAGTAAAATAATGTTCAGATAATATTGATTATAGAGAGTAACTATGGACTCTTTTCCAAGCATACATCTCATCACCTTTACACCTAAAATAAAGACTCTTAATATCGCCATTCTTCTGCAAGAAAACTGAAGTATGCAGAAATTAAGCACACTGCTCAGGATCATACAGTAACTCCTAAGCTGGATTTCTGCCCCTGCTCTTAAACTTCCAAGAATCTAGGTTCTTGAGGCAGTCGGTTTTTGGTGTAGAGCCTGTGTCATGCCAAAAGGACTGATGTGGAGATTTTTTTCCAAAAAAACTCCAGATTCAAAATGGAGATTTTTAAAAAGCTCATTAGTGAAGAGGGGAATAATTTAGGACTTCTATGAATATTCAGTTAACAATGAGTTGTTCATAGGCTGGGCACAGTGGCTAACGCCTGTAATCTTAGCAATTTGGGAGGCCAAGGTGTGCGGATCTTCTGAGTTTAGGAGTTCAAGACCAACCTGAGCAAAGTAAGACTATGTCTCTACCAAAAATAGAAAAACTAGCCAAGTGTCGCAGTAGGTACCTGTAGTCCCAACCCCTTGGGCGGCTGAGACAAAAGGATTGCTTAAGCCCAAAAGTTTGACATTGCTGTGAGCTATCATGCCATGGCACTCAACCCCAGGGCAACTGAGTAAAACTCTGTCTCAAAAAAATAAAACTGCCATGGCATACTCAAATTATGTTGATTAAAAAAAAGAATTAAAAAATAAGAATAAAAAAGTTGTTCATAATAATAAAGGCAAATATTTTAAGCATGAATCCTTTTTAAAACTTTGGGATGTAAAACCTTGTTTTGAAGTGGACTGTCAACCTGTATGTTGAAAGTATACCCATGGCTAATTTTCATAGAGACAGATACATTTAACATCACCTTCAAATCTACAGAAGGTTAAATATTGACTGTGTGGACACAGGGACTTAGGCATTTACAGAAGCTTCCCTTCAAAGTTTGGTTTGATGAGGGATTTAACTGCATTTCAAGGGAGGAGATTTTGAAGGAAAAGCATGACAAAAAAGAATTCTCTTAGTATGTTATGGGATGTTTAATTATAGACTTCTGTGTTTAAAAAATGAAAATAAGAGGTACACATAAAGAAATACTAAGTAGATTCACAGTTTCCAGGGGCTGGGGCAGGAATGGATATTAACTGCAAATTGGTAGGAGGAACCTAAATATTGAAGGCAATTGAAATATTCTAAAACTGCGGTAATGGTAGCAATTGCATAACCTCTTTTAAATATACTTTAAAATCATTGAATTGTACTCTTAAAATGGTCAAAATTATGTTATACAAATATACCTTCACAAAGTAATTTAAAAATGCATAAAAAAAAACATTAATAAAGAAAAGAAAGAAGATCCCAAATTGTGTTTTCACATGGAATTATTTGGATCAACTTTAGAATTTCCTCTATATGATACTAACTTACTTCTCAGATTTGAAGTTTGACCTAAATGTAATATGTTAGGTCAGAAAAACAGTAAAGACAAAAATAAGTTCCTCCTGTCCTCTTTCTGGCATTTTTAGGTTGATTTATTATTTTTTGTATACTCCAGAGGACAGCACATAGGTTTTTATTTGAAAGCCAAACGTCTTCTCAGAAAGAAATCTTAACCTTCCTGGAACAAACATCAGTAATTCACAAGCATCAGGAATGCCAAATTGCTCCAGATAAACCCTCCAGTTTTAGAGGTTCATCCTGAGGACCACAACAGTTGGGAACCTTTCTTCAGTGAGATTCATAAGAACGAATCCTCCCTTCCTGCTGTCAGCTGCTCCCTTCTACTTCTGCCTATTTAATGCCCTAGAAATATCTCTTGTGTCTCTTTCTAGGGGGAATATAGGAAAAATTTCAGTTGTGATTTTCACAACCTTTTTCCTTTATAAAGTTTGATTTTTAAGTAAAGATAATAATCAGTTAATAAATAAAACCAGTATTTGCACATGGGGGATGGTTGAAGACCAGGAGATTGTGATAAGAATTCCTGAAGCTCATAAGTTTAAGAGAGAACAATAGGAAGAATCCAGCTATGCCAAGAGATAAATGCAATGCTGGTGTTCTTCTCAATGTATGAATAATTAGGAATGCAGGACCTAAAAATCATAAGATTTTTTGAAATTGTCAGACATAAATATCCTGGTTTGATTTTATTGTGGTGGTTGTTCTTTGCATTTAACTATTTATCACTAGACTTGTATATAGTAGAAACCAACAAATAATGGTCAAGGGACAAATTAGCTAGCTTGAAGTTATATACCTAAAGGGCGTTTTAAGAAATGACTCACCTTTTCTTATCCTCACAGCTGAATGATACTTCCTTATGGTCACTTAATTTTAGAAAAGTCCTGCAAACTTACACCATTTTTGAACCTTTTGGATCTTATAGGATTTATAGAAAATGACTTTAGCATAAACAATTTTAGGTTCCCCTCACTGTGTCTTATCTTCACTTTGGTTCCGAAATTCTTCTAATATATACAATCTTACATATTTGTGAAAAATAAAAGAGATCAATCAATCAATAGTAAGAAATAATGAGTAGTATCTGAACAGACTTTACAATTCAATGATAAAAAATTGGTATTTATGTAAATCTAACAATTAAATTGACTTTCCCCTCCTGCTTCTCCTCCTCCTTCTCCTTTCTGCCTTTCTTTCTCTCAATAAACTTTGATTGCATGTTCATTGCATGCTGGACATCGTTAGATTGTTTATTGAGAAAAAGGAATGAAGAAGGAACAAAGGAGAGAACAGAAATATAATTTCTGACTCTGGAATTATCAAGAGACTGATAAAACAATATATAAAACAGACTGGAACCAATTCTAAGAAGAAAAAGGATAGCAAGTATACCTCTTGGGGACACTTTAGGGGCTAGGCAGTGGTTCTCAACCTGTGGGTCGTGACCCCTTTGGGGGGGTCTCCTGCATATCAGATATTTATATTATAATTCATAACAGCAGCAAAATTACAGTTATGAAGTAGCAATGAAAGTAATTTTATGGTTGGGGGTCACCAGAACATGGTGAACTGTATTAAAGGGTCGCAGAATTAGGAAGATTGAGAATCACTGGGCTAGGGAGTCAAGAAAGGGTTTCTGAAGGGGTGACTTTAGGTGGACCCACCACATAAAGGATGGGTAAGGGGTTCTCTTGTCAGAGGACAGAAGAGGCTCTTAGTCAGAAAAGCTCTCAGCTTGTTGTAGGAACTGAACAGGTCTCTAGGTGTCTCTCTGTGAACAATGAAGTGGGCTAAGATGTGGCCGGAGAGGTGACTGGACATGCCAGAGAGGTCTTTGTGGGAAGCCTAGATTTGATTCTATGTCTAGAGTCAGTGATAGCTTCAAAGGGCAAACGAAAAACAGTGACACCACCTGATTTAGCCTTTGAAAGGATCATCTTGGTTACTGTATGGAGAATGTATTGGGGAGGTGAATGTGGCAGAAGTCAGAAGGTGGCTCTAATCTAGACTAAAATGTTCTTGCAACTGAGTTTCACCTGCATTTGAGGAATAGGAAGTGATGTGTTGGGAGTATCAATTGTGATATAGGAAAAGATATAGTAGAAGAAAAAAGCTTTTATTCCTATAAAGTTAAAAATAATTTTCAGCTTGTTCAATGTGGCTACATTGAGACCATAGTTAATAATTAGTGGGATATCTAAAAGGGTATCTTATGATTTTTGTTTTATATAAATTGACATTGATTGTAAAAGGCTGAGGCAAACCAAACATGTTTAAATTAGTGTTTCTCTCTGTGAGGGCTGCACTTTGGAAAAATTGCAGTTGAAATATGAGGGCAGATGAGAACATGAAGAACTTGATGAATATGCTTACATGTCCTTCATATCATTTTGTTAGGAACTTCTTTTTTAATAACATATAGTAAGTGATTGCTGAGACTTTCAAAATGTAAAAAAAAACCCTAAAAACCTTTAAATAGTTTTAAAACATCTAGGAAGACTCTATACATATGCATATACAAATATATGTGTGTGTATGTATGAATATATGTATTATACATATGACTATATATTCATTCATGACTGCCTAAAATATTTCAGTAATACATTGAAATAATATGGACTTACACATTTGTGAATAGCACTAAACAGTCACATGAGTGTGTATTGCTGGTCTTGTTATCAGCAAAAGTGATATGAAAACCAACATTTCAGATATTTTATACCTACCACATAAGATTCTTTCCTGCTGAGGAAGTTTGTAGGGCATGTAATGATAAAATTAAAAGTACAACATATTTTTATTGCAGCACTTATGAGGTACTAGATGGCATTCAAACTCCACATGTCATCATCCCCCAGTATTCCCCTCTGACTTTAGGAAGGCGGTGTCCTCTGAGATAAAGGGCTCACACCCAAGAGGTGACCTACCTGGGTTCAAATGCCACCCACCTCTGAGGCTTATTAGCTTTGTGAACTTGAACAAGTTATTTAAGCTCTCTGTGTGGTTTTGTTCCCTGTATAATGGAAGTCATAAATGCAGTAAATTAAATAAATAGTAAGTACAATAAATTAAAATAATTGATCTATGAAAAGCACTTAACACAGTATCTGACACAGATGAAGCCTTACAGTGAGTGGTGTTGGGTAACATTAGTCACTCACGGCTATTAGTTAAGCTTTACACAACCCAAAATGTGTCTTCAGGTGCTACAAGGTACTTCTTAGATAATGAAGGATTGGCTGATATAGGCAGTATCCCTGGACATGCCACTTTCTATTGCTAGGAACAGCAAAGGACAGGAGTAGCATTGTTCTTGAGTAAAAGTGAATCTTTGGTCATACAGAGGTTGCAACCCAGCCCAAAGGAATTTTATATTTTGTTTGCCCTATGTAGTTGTTTTAGAACACTTTGAATTAGTTGTCAGCACAAAAATACTCATTTTCATTCACATCTGAAAAATTAAAGATTTATAAACATGGATCCAAATTTCTGCACGGCAACCCTTGACTGGTACTGAATGGTACTGAATGGTTTTAGAACCATCTCCTAGCTGGGGTGGCTTTCCAGTCCCCTAAACTTGTTTATTACTTGACTAGCACTTGCAGGCATTTGACTTCAACTTTGAGATTTGTTGTGGGTAGCATGGATGTTAAATGAGAGGCGTATATGAAAAGATCTAAAAGGCACTCACATCTTGGATGTGGTATGTAAACTTACAGCATGTAGGGTACCATGTAGCCCAGCATACTGCAGGTTAGAAGTTCCTATCATTTTGTTAGGAACTTCTTTTTTAATCACATATAGTAAGTGATTGCTGTACTTTTGGTAGTTAAGAACAGACAAGATGTTTGCTATAATTCTCAGACTGAAGTCTGGTTCCTGGCTTTACCACTGACTAGTTACAACTTTAGATCCTTGTACCCTCAATGCTCCTCCTGCACTGGAAAATTGAGATAGAACAATCATGTTACAAGAATGTTATGAAGATGGAGTGAAATAATGTATGTAAAGTACCTGTCACATAGTCAGGAGTGATTTGCCCAAGGATAGCAACTAATAAATAGCAGGACTAATATTATGCTATTTGAACTCAGATCTTATGCCAAAACCTGCACTGTTAATAACTATCCTGTACTTTTTTCTTAAATTGGGCTGGTAAAGGGAGAAGGAATGAAAAACATTTGCTGTTGGTCCAAACCAGCCTTTTACTTCTCTTTTTCCATTCATTTGCATTTTCTCAACTCTCATTCACGTTTATCTAAAACTTGAGGAAATTTTCAAAATCTCACAAAAATAGAGACAATAGTACAATGACTTGCCATGTAGCCATAATCCTCAGTACCTTCCCTGTGTCTCCAGTGACCTACCAAGGTTGCTTTGGTGACAGTCATTTTCCTCTCGAGGGGACATTGGCAGATGACGGCACTTTCTCTTCCTCCTTATCTCAGCTGCACTGCATTGTTGCCCCCAGCCCTCCAGATTCTGGGCTTCTTTCAGCTCTTCGCTTCTTATCTTTCTGTCCTTCTTGTTGTATATTATTTTTAAGAAAGTTCTTATATTTTCTTGGACTCAACTATAATTGCAAACTAGAGATTAATATCCAGTTCTAAAATCCTGTCCTACATATATTCCCAGAGTTTCAATTACTTTTTTAATTTTTTTTTTTATTTTTTCCGTTTTTGGCCAGGCCTGGGTTTGAACCTGCCACCTCCAGTATATGCGGCTGGCGCCCTACTCCTTTGAGCCACAGGCACCACTCACCATAGTTTCAATTACTTTTAAACATTTCTGAAAAAAACTCCTTTTCTCATCAAGTGGACTTCCTCTGTGCCATCATCTTCCCTTACACAAGTGAAATTTTCAGTTTTTTTCTCTGTGTTGTCATTTTCTTTTAGTCATTTAATCTTTATGTTGATTGGTAATATAGTTTTTAGCCTCTTCGCCTTACATTATTTTTCTTGCTGTAGAAATATGTATCAACCTCGTGACTTATTATCCTTACTTTAATCTTTTCTCCTACACTTTCTAAAATACCTCTTAAGCTAAAAATTTCTCCTATTTTCTATGATAAAAAGGAAAATATGAAAATCCCCATTCCCCGCTTTGTGCCTCTTCCTTCAATGCCCTTCCTCTCACTGTCACTTTAAACTAACAAATTCTTTACATCTTCAAGGTCCACTTTAATCTCATCTTCTTTTTGAAGATACTCATGTTCTTCCCTCAAAGAATAATTTCTTCCTTTTATGTAGTTACTACAGCACTCTTGATACTACTCATTTCGACATTATTACATACTACATTGCTGACAATTTTTATTTACTTGTCTTGCTATATGAAATAAAAATGTTTACTTTCCGAAGGCTGGCATGATTTCTTTATGCTTATTTATTTATTGTCACAGTGTCTAGAACATTTCCTTGTACCTAATTCTTGATAGATTGGTTAGCTCTTCTACCAGACAAATAATAGTCACAGAGTAAATAAATTAGCACTAAGTCATATACTTGAAGGTTATTTTAAGAAATGGCAGAAGATTTATCTTATCCTTGTTTTGTATCAGTTTTGTAACACACCACAGTTACAGGAAACATTTCAGTTCATTTGACTCATTCCAAAATGTCTCTGGTTCCTGGGGAGAATGGTGTTTCTCCTATTCTGAAAGTTGTAAGAAAGTGTTTTAATTAACAAAGCTCCCCCTCCCCCAGCTGATTCTTTGTCTCTGTACCTTCTATTAACAATACGGTATTTTATAGAATATATTAATGTTTCAGAAAGCTGGGAGGATTTATTCCCTTCTTTGATCAAGCCTAGCCAGGAGAAAAACTGAATTTTCTTATCCTAAAACATTAAATTACCAAAATTATAGGTGCTCATTAAAAATCTCAAGCAATACACAGGTAAGTAAAAGTAGATGGTGACCAAATAGCCCTTTTATCCACTCATACCTCTCTCCTGAAATTACCCAGACCAGTGATTTCTATTCATTTACAACATGTAATCTATTGCACGTTGATTTCTTATTTGGATAACACTCTCTTCCCCCAGCACCCGCCCCAGGAAGAATTTAAAACCTTTAAATTAAATTTCAGTTTAAACATTCTCATTCTGTATGTTTGGTAAATAATATATTCAGTTATATTACACCAGGGAAACCAAAAGAAACATTCATTTCTCTTATTTTAGAAACACTTTAAATCCATTGGCTTAAAACTTTACTGAGAGTTGGATTTCTGTTCAATATATGGTTAATACTACTTCTGTTTAAGGAAAGGTCTTAACTTTAATTCATAGGGTAATGCTGTTGCAAATGTGTAATTTTCCAAATTGTCCATAGTCCACAAAACAGTTTAATGTACTATTTCCTTTATTGCAGAGAGGGAAAAAAATCATTTTGGCAGAAATCCAGTTTATTACTGATACACTCGGGGGACACACTGTTAGTACATGATATGCTGTTTTTCTCTGAGTCCTCCTTATTTCTTCACTGTACTCCTTGGCAGCTCCCCACCCTTCTGGAATTTCTTGGTTCAAGGACAAGTGCTGACTCAGCATGGGCCTCTGTCTTTAGCTTAGTGCTGTTGCTGCTCCTAAGGAATCACCTTGGGGGAGCAAATGGAGCACCAGCAAATTCCCCAATTCTCACAGGAGTCGTAGCTCTCTTCACTGATTATGAATTGTTTCTAGGAGAACAGAATGAGCTGTTAGGCTGCAAATGATCTAACCTTTCATATTTGGCCCTGTGGACTTTCAGCATTTATCATATTCTGTCCTCATTTCCAAATTTCACTACAGAATTGCAGAAATTGAAGGATTCTGTTGTCAGAATAGAAATCTGGGATGCTTATGTGTTGCAAACCTAGTTTCCCTATATATCTGTGTTAGAAGAAAGTGGCATATTTATATTATGTATGTGGAAGAACCTCAGTTTTTAACAAAAATATCAATCTTGGTAACTTGGAAACACAAGTTTCTTGGTAGCTTGGTGACTCAGTCATCAAGATCATGATACAGATCCTAATATTGGAGAATTTGGATACTTGTAAAGGCATAAAAAAACAATCAATAAGTATATGGAACACAATTATACATAGCTTGGAATTATTATAAGTAAAAATGTGTTAAGTATAAAAGCAGCTATTTCTTTTAAATCAATAAGCAGAAATTGTCCTTGGAATAGTGAGATGTTGGTTTTAGTAACCCTTACTCATATTGTACGTCAGCTTGGTGTTTTTAAAGTTTTTTTCTGACAAAAATTCTCACATATTTGTAACTAACCCAGCTTACAATTGCAGAGCATGTAAATAAAAAGAAGAATGATTTTTCTATTAAAATATGTCCAACTGTTCAGATAGTGGCGACATTTTGTGGTAAGATGACAGTGACTATGATGAGACGTTAACATGCAGTTCCTTATGGGCCCACCTTGGTTTTCTCTGGCGTCTCCTCTTGAAGTTGTACCTGATTTTATTACCAGTTTTTACCCGAATCCTCTGGGGAATAGGCTAATTTTGCTTTTGTTTCTTGCACAAGAATGGCTTGATCCTGAAAGTCTTGTGAGAAGACATAGCGAGGAATGCAGTCAATTGTACACATTTGGTGGGGAGAGAAAGAGAGAGAGCTTAAATTTCACATGCTGGTTTTCATGCTGCATTTATCTCTTAGCAAGAGTTGTTCATGACTCTCATGTTCGAAGGTAGAGCAGTTTTGAATAGTAAGAGTTTTGGCTTATGTTTTTAAAGGTCAGAAAATATGCAGTGTTATATTTAGTTTATAACTTTCTTCTAGGAAAAATCTATGCCTGACAATTACCAAAAGTATTGCATTTATGGGAGAAAAAAGGAGAATTGTCCCAGATTGATTTTAGTACCTAGAGATGCCAGTTTTAGACATGCATTGGTAATGCTTGTTAAAATAGTAAACTCACTAATAAGCATTTTGCATTTTGGGTTGATTAAAGAATGTTTATGTCAAGAAAAGCACATTATGAAAGTAATTACAACCATTAATTATAATTAATTCTATTTATCTTTTTTAGGGAAGGGTAGGACTTAATAAGGTGGTTTTTTGTAGAGCCTTTAATCCATGGCTTTTATTTTCACCACAGTAGGTTTTCGTGTAATTTCCTTCTTATTTTTCTTAATGTCAAATGAGGTATATGTGGTATATATCTTTTGTAACTTCCTGGTGTCTGATCTCAGTTACTTCTAAAGCTGATTGTTAGGATTAATAAACAAGGCTTCCATCTAGTCACTGTGGGTTTTAGAAGAAACATACTAATCCTGGAGAAAGAACTGGCACATTTTGGCTGTTTTCTTGTAGAATTTGGCCTAGATTGGTAAAAAAAAAAAAAAAAAAGAATTTTGCAGACTTCTGGTTGTTCATTTTATTAAGCAAGAAAGAAAGCACTGCTGTTGTTGTTTTTTAAATTTTTATTTGGTACTATGCTATGTAGATAAATGAGTATAATCTAAGTTAGGCTTGATTTTGAAGTTCTGTTATTGATTCACTAGAACCCCTAAGTAACTGCATCTGCTTTCTATTTACAAAATGGAGATGTTTTCTGCTTCTAATTTTCCCTTCAGAAGTGCAGTGTTACAAGGATTAATTAGAGAAGGCCAATCGACTGAGCATTGAAGAAGGCATAAATATAGACAAATGGCAACACTACCAGGTGTCTCCTCTTTTTGTGCGTGGTTGATGTCAATTCTGAGAATCTTGCTTTTGCATTTTTAGACAAAGGTCATGCCACTGTATTATTTGGTTCAATGACATAAATTATAAGGATGTGGACTGCCCCATAGTTCACTTGATTTTCTTGGTGAAATGCCTTATCATGAATGTTTTTTTGGAGGTCAACTTTTCCTAAAGATCTTCAGGTTCAGAAATTTAATTGAGAATGTATTATAAGGTTTTGTAATAATAAACTATTCACTCTTCCAAATTGTCTTTCAAATTTCCTGCAGTTGTTTATAGTCTGTCTTTCTTCAGCCTTTCTCCCTGCTTTACCACACCTTTGTCCACCTATTTTCAGGATGCAAGGTTGGCATCACTGACTTACTCATGGATTCTTAAACAACATCCCTGGATGTAAGATAGGACTGCTGAGGTTAATATCTCAGGCTTTTGAGTTAAATTGCTTGGGGCAGAATCCCTGCTCCAGCCTGGCTGTGCCATATTTAGTAATGCTGCCTCACTTTCACCACCTTTAAAGTGAAAATTTTCTCATGGATTCTGTGAGGATTAAGATAATTGATATAAGGTCTCTCGTGCAGTGGCTGGCACATAATACATGTGATAAATACTGTTACTTGATTAATATTGAAAAGAAAAAGAAAGCTGAGGCACAGTGAGGAAAACAAGTCAATAAGTAGACTGAAGAGGGCAGGTAGAAAATGGAGAGGACCAGCATGGGGTGTGTTTTATAAGTAAAAAAAAAAAGAGACAATAATTCGAAAATAGAGTTTTACATAATTGTGCTACTGAAGAATGTGATTCATGGACCAGTGGCATAGGCATCCTCTCAAAGTTTGCCAGAAATTCATAATCATGGGACCTAGCAAGCCCCAAAGAATAAAAATCTGCATTTTAACAAAATCTCAGAAGATTCACTTAAAATAGTTTGAGAAGGCTTGGTCTGCAACCTTAGGTGCTGCACAGCAGACAGGTAAGATTAAGTTTGAAACAAACTTTCAAATTTGCCTGCTAGACCTAAACTGGAGAGCAGAAAGGAATGAATAGGCGGCAGATAAAAGAGAGGAAGATGGTACTGAGAAGTTGTTGTTCCAAGAAGCTCAAAAATTAAGCAAGGTTGGAAAAGAATTAGATGATACTTTTAAAATGTAGCAGAGCCAGGAAAATTTTCTTAAATTATTTTTATGAATAAGAAAAAGTTGAATATGTGTTTAGGTGGTGATGAAGTGTCACATGGTAGGTAAAAGATGGAAAAGTAATGAATAAGTGAAGGCATGCATAGCTAAGAGATGGGGAAAGAGTTTATTTTTCTTCATAGTTTTATTTTGCCTTATTTATTTTTAATTTAAGTTTTATTAAATCATAAAACTGTATACATTTATGGGGTATGATGTGATGATTTGATATACAATGTGGAATGTTTAAATCAAACTAATTAACATAACTATCACCTCACTTATTTTTATTTAAGACATTTATAATATACTCTTAGTTGTTTTGAACCCTTGTACTGTGGATACATTAGGTGAGATCTCTCCAAATACCCTCCGTCCCCTTGACCTCCTCCCTTCCCCCCTCTGCCTCCTCTCCCCTCTTTCTTTCTGGACTTTGTGTTTTCCCTTTCATATGAATGTGTAAGTGTATCTATATTGGTTTCATAATAATATTGAGTACATTGGATTTTTTTTTCCATTGTGAGACTCTTTACTTAGAAGAATATGTTCCAGTTCCATCCAGGTAAACATTAAAGATGTAAAGTTTCCCTCTTTTTTATGGCTGCATCGTATTCCATGGTATACATATACCACAATTTGTTTATCAATTCATGGGTTGATGGGCAGTTAGGCTGCTTCCATAACTTGGCTATTGTGAAATGAGCTGCAGTTAACATTTTGGTACAAATGTCTTTGTTGTAAAATGATTTTATTTTTGTTCATTTATTTTATCTTTTTTATTTTTTATTAAATCACAAACACATAGATCATGTATATATTGATGCATTTATGGGGCATAATGTGCTATGTGCTAGGAATGCTTACATTACACTGCTTAATATATACCTCATCTCGTTTACTTAGTTATTATGTTAAGACATTTATACTCTATACTAATAGATCTGACATGTATCCTTGCATTATGCACCACAGATGTGATCCCACCATTCACCCTCCCTCAATCTGACCTTCCCCCTCCCTACCCATCCCCCCTCCTCACTCCTTCATCTTGGGCCATAGCTGTGATCTATTCTTCATATGAAAGTGTGATTGTAAATTGGTTTCATAATAATACTGAGTATATTGGATATTTTTTCTTCCATTCTTGAGATACTTTACTAAGTAGGATATATTCCAGCTCCATCTATGTAAATGTAAAAGAGGTAAAGTCTCCATCTTTCTTAAGGCTGCACAATATTCCATGGTGTACATATACCACAATTTATTAATCCATTCATGGGTCGATGGGCATTTGGGCTTCTTCCATGACTTGAGCTGCAATGAACAATCTGGTGCTAATATCTTTGTTGCCAAGTGATTTTTGGTCTTTTGGATATACACCTAGTAGGGGAATTGCAGGATCAAATGGAAGGTCTACTTTTATATCCCTGAGTATTCTCCATACTTCTTTCCAAAAGGGACATACTAGCTTTCACTCCCACCAGCAGTGCAGAAGTGTTCCCTTTTCTTTACATCCACGCCAACATCTGTAGTTTGGGGATTTTGTTATGTGAACCACTCTTACGGGAGTTAGATGATGTCTCAAAGTGGTTTAGATTTGCATTTCTCTGATGATTAAAGATGATGAGCATTTTTTCATGGGCTGCATTGTATACCATGGAATACAATGAGCCTATTTTCTTCAGAGAAGCTTCTGTTCAAGTCCCTTGCCCACAATGAAATGGGATTACTCATTCTATTCTTATTAATAAGTTTGAGTTCTCTATGGGTTCTGGTTATCAAACCTTTGTCAGAAGCATAACCTGCAAATATCCTCTCCCATTCTGAGGGCGGTCTGCTTGCTTTACTTACTGTGTTCTTGGCTGTGCAGAAACTTTTTAGTTTGATCAGATTCCAGTAATGTATTTTTGGTGTTGCTTCAATTGCCTGGGGGTCCTCCTCATAAAGTATTCTCCCAGGCCAGTTTCTTCAAGTGTTTCTACTGCATTCTCTCCAAGAATCTTTATAGTTTCATGTCTTAAGTTTAAATCTTTTGTTAATGGTGAAAGACGGGGGCAACTCTCCCTCCCTTTGTGACTCCCCGCCTTTATTAAAGTTATAGTTTCAGTATAACTGCCCCACAGCTCATGAGGTGCCTCACCCTAGCAAAAATCTGCCCAACGCTCCAAATTTACGAGGGGTTGGTTGTGAATTCAGGAAGGTAGGGAGAATACCACATCAACTTTTGGCCCAGGCAAGAGACAGCCTGGGTTTGCAGTGGTATCTCTCTTGGAGGGGGTCCTGGCGCTCAGTGTTCTCTCCCCTTTAGTGAAACAAAAGGTCTTCTGTTCTCTACTTCCCTCAAGCTGCTCTCCTGGGGTGGGGGAGGGGAAGGATTCCCGTCTTCTCTGGGATGGGTTTTGTACCTGAAATTTTTTTCGTGGGAGTCCCAGCTTTTCTCAGCAGGTGTGATGAGAACCTATGGATCCTCTCTCTCAGCTCAGCTCCCAATCTTCTGCTTTATTGGGTTATTTCTGGCCATAATTTCTCCCTCTGGATGGGAGCCTCTGCCAAAAGCTGGCTTCAGGCAGCCATCTTGCCTCCCTCCCTGATTTTTGTTCATTTAGATCAGGCGTCCTCAAACTGCAACACGCGGGCCACATGTAGCAGTATGAATTGTATTTGTTCCCATTTTGTTTTTTACTTCAAAATAAGATATGTGCAGTGTGCATAGGAATTTGTTCATAGTTTTTTTTTTTTAAACTTTAGTCTGGCCCTCCAACGGTCTCAGGGACAGTGAATTGGCCTCCTGTTAAAAAGTTTGAGGACGCCTGATTTAGATAGACACCTAGTAATGCTAGTAATGATATTGTGGGATCAAATGGTAAGTCAAATTTTAGTTCCTTGAGAATTCTCTATACTTCTTTCCAAGGGGAGAAGAGATTTTGAAGAACCTTGGTAGTTAGTAAGTTTTAGAAGAACACCTCCTTATAGACAATAGCAAAGATGGACAGTGGGAAGGCAAATATGTTCTAATTAGCTAGATATCCTCTAACCTACAAGGGGTATTTTCTGGGAGTAAGTACGGTAGGAATTTTATTAGTATTGCTGTTTTGGTAGGTTTGGAATTACTGTGGTGAAGAGATAGAACTAGAGCAGTCAATAAATTTTAGATTTGGTGCAGTGTTTGACTGATTGGCAGTGGCTATGCAGAACATTGTGTTGAGAAGGATTCTGAAGCCAATGCAGTATCAGCAGTTGAGAGAGCCTGTGCTTGGCGAGCAGTTCCTGGCATGGGTAATCAGGAAGAAGCAGTTAGGGTGTGAGCTACACACATTCACTGTCCTTGGTATAAAAGATCTCCTGGCACTATATGAAATTATGGACTAGAAATAAAGAAATAACTGTAACATGAACTTAGGGTGAATCGTTTTTGCAGTATTATTTGTTCCTTCTCTAGTAATGTTCAGTCTAGAAATGGTAATGCAGTCAAAGGAATAAAAATCAATAATTTTAATTTTGAAATGCCTTACTGTGAGGTTTATTTTTTTTTTCATACAAAGGGAAATGAAGCCCAAATTTGAACAATTCCATATTCTGAAAAATGTGGGCTGTTGGGAAGAACAAAGATTATGGAATTTGGAAACCAAATCTACTACTTATTAGCTGTGTCATTAAGTAAATTATAATTAACCTTTTCCTGAAAGGAAAAGCTGTTACCTTAACATAAGAATAACTAATAGTAATTTCTAAACGGAGCCAAAGACAAGATTAAATGAATATAACATAATATCTGATGCATGCTCATATTAGTTACTCTTCCCCTTTTGTGTTTTCAATTGTTCTGTTTTTTTTTTTTCCTGACAGTTTCTTCTTAGTTAAAAAAAAAAAAAAAAAAAAAAAAAGTGCTGTCAGCTCCCCAAAGCAATCAGGAATCATGGATTATGACTAAAAAATAAAATGGTATTCCCACCCTCATTCCCCACTACTATGATTTAATTCTTACTCCTAATCTTAATTTCTATTGCTTTATGTGTTATATAATAAGAGCTGGAGGAGAATTGATCATGGGTAGTGTTAACTTTGCAGAATCATTGTGAGCAAAGGTTCTTTTTTTTAGAAGTTGAAAAATCTTTTACAAAGTGACTCATAAAAGAGAAGGTCCTATCACAAACAGGGTCAATTGTTGACTGGCAATACCCTGCATGTTTGAGAAGAAAATAATGGGCTAATATAGCACAGGGCCTTGAGAACAAAGGTTTCTGGATCATGGCAACTGGCCTGGGACATGGACATAGAACATGTACCAGTGGAATTTCTCTACCTCAAAATAATCAAGAATTGTGCCTTCTCTAATATGGGTTCTGGCCCTTCAGACAGACTAGGCCAAGATCTTCCTTGGTTGACGACCTTTTGCATGAATACACTGTAAAGGAGCATGTCTAATAGCCAGAAAGTGAGATGCATTAATTCTATAGCCACCTTTTCCTCTTTATTCTTAAAAAAAAAAAAAAAAAAAAAAAAAATTCAAGAATATATGACACTGAAAGATGATGACAATTTTTGGCAAGGTGGTTAATCCTTTGCTATAAGGCAGTGTTCTGTCTTTGTGGTTGCAAAGTTATAACTTGATTTCTAAAAGAAATGCTCATAGCTATTCACCTAGCTTGTATTTCATTCTCAGCTTTAAATTCCAATATATTGACTCTTATTTTTATGTAAAGCTTTAGTTACATGGCCACATCTTCTGTGTACTCTATTCAGTTTAATAAGAAAAAAAACATATAGAAAATGCTTTTGATTAAGTCTGTTTATTAAAATCTCCTAAATTTGGTTAGTTTTAGTCACATGTAATTCTTACCACGTAGGGTCTACTACCTTTCTAGATAAGTTGTTTCTCATTCTATCTGTATGAGATTTCTTCATTTTCTCTTATAATCAATATGGTGCTTTTGTTTCTTTTTTGTAAGCAGTAGATCTTCATTTCAGAAGAATAAAATGTACAGATAAGTAAATAGAAGAAATAAAATAATATTTAATTTCACTATTCCAAGATAACCACTATTAATTCCAGTGCACTCTAAGGGATTACAAAACTCAGATGCTTGGAGAGACCCAGGTGATATAAATGAATGAATCAAGCTGTATAGGGCCTGTGGGATTAGAGGGAGTGTTTTTTATTATACTTAGCTCCACTAATTTTTGAACCATGCAAGAATGTGGCCTGGGGTCATTGGTTCTTCCCATTTATCAGGAGAAGGCTACCAGATTTTTATATAGCATGTCCCATATTGAAATTTGAATGGCAGAAAAATCAATAAAGACCTTTTGTAAGCAAAATAGCATAGGTATGCAGTCATTTTTCTTTCTTTTGCATATATAAAAATAACATTAGAAATTACAATTGTGATGGCAATTTTTCATGTAAAATTTTATACATACAGATGGGTATATAGGCCAGGTAACTTACAATGAAATAAATGCTTGTAAACTCACCACCCAGCTTCAATACCCACTGTGCTCTGTGTTTCCTAGCAGTACAATCATATGATAATTGCTACCTACCCTCCAGGTTTGTATTTCTCATTCATGTTTAATTTTTGAAAAAAGGTATCATATTAAATATATTCCAAAACAATATTTAGTTAGTTTTCTGCTGTGTAAGCATAGCATGATAAAGTATGCAATCTTTTGCAGCTTGCCTTTTCTTTTTTTTTTTTTTTTTTACTGGATATTATGTTTCTAAAATTAATTTAAGGTTCTATGTAAGGTGTATAGCTGGAATTTATTCATTTTTTTTTACTGCACTGTAGTATTTCATTATTTGAATAAACCGCACTTACTTATCTAGTTTCCTCTTGATAGGCAGTTGCATTGTTTAGGGTTTTACTATTATGTTAAGACTTGTGTGAACATGTTTGTGCATGTTTCCTTGTAATGTGTAGCTTAGATATACTGGAAGTATATCTTGGATATATTGTTAGTAGAATTACTGAGTCACAGATATGGTAGGTGCATATAAAACTTTATAAGATAATTCCAAATTAAGTTTGCAAATCGGAATCAATTTACATGCTCATCAGTAGTATGTGAGAGCTCCTACTGTCCTCCATCTTTTAACACTCGTGTATTCAGATTTCTTCATTTTTGTCATCTGTAGTATATTCATGTGGCTTTAATTTGCCCTTTCCTGACTAGCTTGAGGTTAAGTATCTTTTATTATTATTATTATTATTATTGTATCATAGCTGTGTACATTAATGTGATCATGGGGGCACCATACACTGGTTATATAGACTGTTTGACACATTTTCATCACACTGGTTAACATAGCCTTCCTGGCATTTTCTTAGTTATTGTGCCAAGACATTTACATT
>CAUYPK010108835.1:0-15564 GCA_963574355.1 Loris lydekkerianus
ATAGTGATCAAAACAGCATGGTATTGGCACAAAAACAGAGAAGTAGATGTCTGGAACAGAATAGAGAACCAAGAGATGAATCCAGCTACATACCATTATTTGATCTTTGACAAGCCAATTAAAAGCATTCAGTGGGGAAAAGATTCCCTATTTAACAAATGGTGCTGGGTGAACTGCCTGGCAACCTGCAGAAGATTGAAACTGGACCCGTACCTTTCACCATTAACTAAGATAGACTGTCATTGGATTAAAGATTTAAACTTAAGACATGAAACTATAAAAATATTAGAGGAGAGTGCAGGGAAAACCCTTGAAGAAATTGGGTTAGGCGAGTATTTTATGAGGAAAACCCCCCAGGCAATTGAATCAGCTTCAAAAATACATTACTGGGACTTGATCAAACTAAAAAGCTTCTCCCCGTGGTTTTGAGTGGCTCTTCTTTCAGGTGCCACCCTCAGCTCAGGAATAAATTTTCATCAGTTGGGTTTTGCCAGTAATTGCAAGCTGCTGTCCTCCGTAAGGGAGGGGCCTGCCAGCGAGCACGGCCAAGCAGGGAAAAATCTCTACAACAGAGTCCGTGGTTTTAAATTACCCCTCATATACATATCCACCAATTCGCTGAGTGTCTCCAGCTGTCCGTCCACACCAATAATCTACATGCGGGAAAGGTCCAGACCCCTCTTCCTCTCACCTGATGACTTGGAAGAGGTGGGCTACACGTTCGTCCCGTCTGCCATCATGCTCCACCTCTGGAGAGGATATTCTAACCATAGCAGCATAAATGGAAAAATCCAAGAAAAAGAAAATAAATACAAAAGTATTGAAAGTATTTACTTGAAAAAAGTAAAAATTCAGAAGAACAAAGGAAGTAACCAAACATTTTGGGGAGGGCACTTGCTTTCACTTCTGATTGTAGATATGTGGATTCTGTAAAAAATGAATATAAAGCAACAGCAGGGATTTGAACTAGGTTCAGAATGACCAGAGGGAGAGAGAATCTTGGCAGCCTCTCTAATATTTACTAGACTTGAGAAGCACAGAGGGAGGATAGGCCATCTGGACAACAGTTACATTTGTCAAGTCAAGAAGTGACCAAAACACATGGTAGCATCGTATCAGTGGGAATGGAGAGGGAGGTGCTGGGAATCTAGAGTTCACGAGCCAGCACGGCAGTACAGTTCTGGGAGGAGAGCGAGTTCATCACTAACGGGTTGCTTTAAGAAAAGGAATAAGAAATGGGGTTGTGGCTCAGAGGAGAGACAACTTAGTTTAATATTAGTCCAGGAAGTCAGGTTAATACTAACTAAGATGCGTGTGTGTGTGTGTGTGTGTGTGTGCGTGTGCATGCCCATGCATGCCAACATTTTATTTTTAAAGAAAATCAGAGAAAGAAATAGTCACAGAATTAATTTTCAAACACCTCTTTCTATCTGTCAAATACTACGCTAGGTACCTACCATAGGAGCATATGTTTCTTCATTTTGCCCACCAGCTGTCCTGTGAAGGGGCTTTTACTATCTTCATTTGAGATAAGAAAGCAGGTCCTGAGAAGTTGATATTTGACTGGGACTTGAACCCCAGTCTGTTTGTTTTCAAAGCTGACGTTCTTTTTTCTATGCTAGAATATTGTAAAATCCTTGAATATCTTATGGGAACCTATTAAGATGGGCAAAGGTTTGTTATATGGGGAGAATGTCAAGGCTGAATACATGTATCTAAAGGGACAGGGAGACAATTACTATTTTCCACTTAGTGTGTGTATGTCCAGAAAACAGCCCACTGAGCATGGGTTGGATGTTAGAGCACATTGTTTGGGGTGTGGAGGGATTTGCTTTTAGAGAGAGCCATGCCCTGCGTGGGTGGGACACAGATTGGAGGATTTCTCAGTGCTCACAGGAAGGTGCAGTGGACACATCCAGCAGGGTCCTGGAGCCAGATTTAAAAAACAGAGCACAAATGTTGGGCCAAGACATGCTTCGGAAAAGGAAGCCACCATGAGAGGAGAAAAGAGGAAGGGAAGGCCCCCAGGGGATCTCGCAGGGTTTGGAGGGAGGATGTGGAGAGTCCAGTAATAACACTGTTAAGAAAAGCAAACGTGTAATACAGAAGAAAAGGGAGCTGGCAGCAAAGCGGGGTCAGTGAGCAAAACCACACGATTGGGAGAGGACCTGGAAGGCGTGGGGTGATGGACATAAACGCAGCTGACTCTCCGGCCTCTCTTCTATTTGAGCCCTGCATGGCCTTACACTAGAATTTCTGTCCACACCGCACTGCATGTGGGGAATCTGGAGCAATGAAGAGGAGCCTCAAATGTTTGAAGTTAAAATCACCTCCAGATGGAAAACTTAGCGGAATAAATTATTATTTAAATGCCATAAGTGAGACCAGAAGGGGAACTTTGACATCCATTTTCAGGTGTCTGAAGGTGTATGAGATTAACCATATGACAGTAGTGGCCGTCTCCCTTACGGAGGTACTAGAGGGAAAGGGCCAGACCACATGTGACCTTGAACTTGGTCACACAAAAGAGGCCTCCTCTCTCTCAGTGATGCCGGTTAGGTCTGACAGGAAGTTGCAGAAACTCATTTTATGCAGAACATTATAGTATCAATTATTCAAACAGAAGATGTTTTCAGCTCCCTTGGATCCGTTAGGGAAATTTTTAAAATGCTTCTTTTACCTCTTCATATTTTGGCCAGATTGGGAAGGTGAAAAACCCATGTAACTATATTTAGAAAGAAGGTATTAGAGCAAGTGAGTTCCACTCATTGGGAATTGATAATTATCAGAAATCTCAGAGGGGAGTTGGTTCACATAGGGTCTCTCTGGAGGAACTGAAAAACTACAAATGCAAATGAATATTGACTTTTTGTGTGTACCAAATAGGACACAATTTGCTCTTCTCAGGCAAATCTGCAGAGCCCTTAAGGGTCACCTTTGTCACTCATGCTGGTTATTTTTCAGGAGATCTATTCTGTAGGCGCAGAACAATTGTGACTATTAGTGCTTTCAGAGAAAGCATGTGTGTGCACATTATGGTACTTACAGCCATTGTTTAAATCTCTTCCATTTTTTATAATTAAAAAAATAAAATTTATTGCATCTTTTATCAATGTATTTCATATTCTTTAAAAATCAATTGATTATAATTGAGGTCAGGATAATGGTTACTTTTTAGAAGCGTTACTGACTGAGGGGGGTGGAAAGTGGCTTGTGGACAGATGGAAATAGTTTTGATCTGGATAGTGGTCACCCGAGTGTATACACATGTAAATATTCATTAGCAATTGACTTAAGATTTGTGTATATTGTGTACATTAAAAAATAAGCAATGCTATCGCTTATAAAATATTTAAAAAATACAGAAAGGTTGGAAGGAAAACATCATTCATTACTTAGAGAAAACTACTGCTAACTGATGGGATGTTTATTTTCACAACTTTTTTTCCAGATTTTTTACAAATTAAGGTTATAATCCATACACAGTTTATATCATTTCCCCCCACATATTAACATTATAATTTTTCATGTAATTATAAGTTCTTCAAAATGTCCATTTGCCCAAAGATATTGTGGATGAATTGGAGATACCCCAGACTCAGGGGACACTCTGGACAATGTGGCGCTGAACTGCTAATTCCGTGCAATTTGGGTCAGCGCCCTGTGTGAGGGACGGTAGATTTGGGTGAAGCTCTGGGAAGGTGAGGTGACTGACAACTAGAGGTTGGCAAGTAGGAATTAATTTTGGAATGACAGGTTATGTTCTGAGAGACCTGACAAGCAAATTATAAAAGTTGTAGCTTTCTAAGAGATGCTTGTCATGTAGCTAAATATAGAAAACACTACAGTCTACAATAAGAGAGAGAAATATGGATCTTTACCTCAAACTTCCCTCCTGGTGTGCCATAAATGAGTTACAGGTGAAAATACACTTATTTCCTAGTCCTTCTGGATCTGAGTGAGACTTGAGTGGCTGAAATTTTTGGCCACAAGGTGATGCCTCTGTTTCCCCAGGTAACATTCTCTGTGTATAAATATCTCAATGTCAAAGTGGTCAGGAAGTCCAGCCCCAAGTGGCAGCCTGTCTTACCTTCTAAACCTTTGCTTGTGGCATGAACTTGAACTTTTACCACTTGAAGGAGTCCATTCTTTAAACAAAGAATATAAATTATTGTGCAGTTTCTGCTGGAAATTTATAAATGTCCAATTGAATAACAATAGCACATTTAAGAATTTCTTTCACATCTTTGTGAAGACAAGAATCTACAAGGTATATGCTATTATTTCATAACTAAAGAGCCCAAAGTTCACATGGTTAGTAGGTGGCAGAGTTGGGGTTCAGCCCCAGATTTTTCTATCTCTGGGCTTTCTACTCTTTAGCATCAGCTGATGCTATTGATGGCTGACGGGCAGGTGGAGTAGACAGCGTGGGTGCTCTGGACAAAAGGGTGATCCACACCTCAAGCAGGACAGAGCAGGACCATGGGAGAATTCATCATGCTACTCAGAAGGGCACACAATTCAAAACTTCCGAATTGCTTAATTCTGGGATTTTCCATTTAATATTTTCAGACCACAGTGGCCGCAGAAAGTGAAACAGAGAATAAGGGGGAATACTGTATTGTGAAAACAGGATAGAGAAAAATGATACAGCCACGAGAAAGTAGTGTAGCACTTGGCACGCAGAGGTGTGCCATAGTGACAGCTATTCATATTATTTACTTTTCACATGATTTTGCACATACAATCCTATTAATAACTTAAAACATCATCACTCCTGATTTATAAGTGAAGTTGGCAGAGGTCAAATGATTTCCTCATGCTCCTGCTACTGGCCGCTGTAAGAGTGAAGTCTCTCACATTTCAGTCTTGTTAGGAGATCGTCTGAGACCCAGGAGTCATCTGGGGACATATGCCCTCAAGTTCCAGATGAAGAAACGCACCTGAAGAGGAGGATATTTAAGGTTTTATGACAAATTAGTGGTAATGTCTGCATCTGGACTCACTGCCCCATAAATAAATTTTCTTCTCCTGTTTACAGGAATCTTATAGAAAATAATCACATACTTTCTTCCCTGAAACCCATCCTTAAACCACGCTGGGCTGCAGTCTTCATCTGCACAGCTTTCCCTCCTTCGAGGAAGTACCTTTCTCCTGGTCTGTGTCCTTCTGGGGAGAGGGTCGGTCCTAGCAGCTGCCCACCTGTCTTCCTGGGCAGCGTATATAGGGTATTTTATAATAAAGACAATTATTTTACCTTTGTTTGCAACTCTCTATGAGTTAATGGGGAAAAGGACTGAATTAATAATGATATTATTAATTACAATACTTGTGTTTACAGAGTACAAAAGTGACGTGTGTCCTTATTAGACAGTAGTGGATGAACAAAGCTGGGAAATATAAAATGGCAAGAAAGACTTCTGTTGCTCATTATCTGCCTTCACATCTCCCAAATTATTTCTGCTCCCATCAGGAAAGGTGACAGCAATAGCATGTATGTACCTTTGGAATACAGGGTAAGAAGGTGGTGGGCGTTGAGAGTTCCATAAAAATGGCCATTTCCTTTTTCCATCCTTTTTTCCTTATCTTTCTACAAGCACCCACGTTTCTTGTGGATATACCATTTGTTTTCCTGAATCATTGATTATCGTTTTTTTTTTTTTTTTTTTTTTTTTTTTTAGCTGGGGCTCGGTTTGAACACGCTACCTCCGGTATATGGGGCTGGTGCCCTACTCCTTTGAGCCACAGGTGCCGCCCTGAATTATTGATTATTAATACAATTTCAAGCCACGAAGTAAAATGAGAATGTGGAAGGAAGAGGAGTAATATTCAGAAATCATACTCCATACAGACTTGAAAAATCTAATAGTTTAACCCAAATGAATAAAGGTCCAGTTTAACATCTGAACTAGCCCCTGAAACTCAAGTCAACTTTTGTGGAGCCACAGTGGTTGGGGAAGCAATTTAAAAAAGGGAAACTGAGAGTGAAGACTCCATGTGCTAATTGTTAAGGACATTACAGGCCCCCGATGGGGGGCCAGGGATCCTGCTATGTGGGGCAACCTCCTCACCCTCTGAAGGATATCACACTGGGGGAGGGGTGGGTGATATGCCACTCAATGACCAGGGACACAGTGCTTCAATGGCATGCTCTTTTGTGCAATCACAATTACACTTCTGGAGCTGTAATGGAAGTTTACTTACTTGGACCCCTGGGGCTGAGGGCTATGAGTACATGGTGGCTTCTGTGAAATTATTCTGACATCACCACCAGTAACGATGGCAGGGAGGAGGAGGACGGGGAAGAGGAGGTGGAGAAATTAGAGGCCTTATCACACACCGCACCATTCCCCCTGCTGGGAAATGGGGCCAGAAGACCCAAATAGACCTTCACCCATGACTCAGAGCTCGCCTTGCCCTTGCAGAGATGACTTAATTATCCAACTCGAGTGTTGGTGCCCCACCCTCTGTGAGTGGGAGTCAAGTCCTGTAGTGGATGGAGACCAAAGTCCCTGAGAAGATCACTCTCCCCCGTGCTGAGGAATTGGGACTTTGCCTCTCTTTGGCTGCCCTCTTCCCTCCCTGTTCCTCATGTGTTTTGCCAATGTCTAACAAACATGGAGTATGATGGGGTGAGTTGTGTCCCCCTAAATCCCATGTTGAAGTCCTGACCTCTAGTACATCAGGATGTGACTATTGGGAGACAGGGTCTTTAAGTAGGTAATTAGATAAAATGAGGTCATTAAGATTCAATATGACTGGCGCTCTTATAAGAAGGAGGCACAGACTGCAGGTGGGAAGAACATGTGGAGACAAAGGGAGGAGAAGACGGCTTTCTGCAAACCTGGGAGAGGGGTCTCAGAAGAAGCCATCCTGCCAACACTGTGATCTTGGGATCTGAACTCCGAGCCGGTGCATTTCTGCAAGTTAAGCCACCCTGTCTGCGGGACTTTGTCACACACACCACGGTGTCCCATCTCATGCTGCCCCGGGCCTTGGAGGAGCAGGCCTGCCCCCAGCAGAGCCCGAGTGGCAGACACAGACCCCTGGCTCAGGGCCCCTCGGCTGGGCTGCTCTTCTCTTGGGGCCTATCCAGTTCCAAGTGCCAGGCGACAACGTTATTATTTTTTTCACATTAAAAACGTCAAGCTGATCAAAGAAACAAACACTTTTAATGAAACATATGTGGGACACTTAGAAGGAGAAGATTTATAATGTGTCTGCTGTGAAACCAGAAGGCTGATGGAAAGTGTGAAGTAGGAGGAGAAAGATAACGGACGACGGTGCCAGAGGAGACATGGCCTAAATATTAAACAGAAGGCAAAATCGGCCCCTCCACAAAGTCACCACTCACTTCCGGAGCCAGTGTAAATCGCGGACGGGCACAGGGGACATTTTCATCCAACTGCACTCAGCTCTTTCCACACTCATCACAATGATGTGCCCTTTGATGGGGGGCGAGAGGGTGGATTAAACTTAAGACATTGGGAAATAAAATTGTCGGGGCTGATTCAAAACCTAAACCCCCAAAGTGCCCCCTGCCCTACAAATAAACATTATTGTTACCCTTCAAAATTAGTAATAATTTGGATGTATTTGTCTAGTTTTAAAAACCAGATGTTTCTAAAGTTTTTTTTGAAATTCTGGATCTAAAATAAACCCACACCTTTTGGGGGCAAAACACGATTTTAAGAGGGACTTTACCTAACAAATGCCATCAGTGCAACCTGCCTTCTTGTACCCGCAAAGAATCCCCCACAATAAAAAATAAAATAAAAAAAATAATAATAAAACCCTGAGTAAGAAAGGGCTGCTGCCATGTGAGAAGCCGGGCGTGACATTCCACTTTGGACGTGGTCCCCCGTCAGTGTGCTCAGGGTAAGCATGTATTTCAAGACTGGGTTTTAACATTTTAGCCAGATACCAAATTAATATTAATTATATTTCTACAGAAGCCTTTCAGGTATGTGTGGGTTTGTCTGTCTGGTTTCTAGAGGATCTGTGCATTTATGTTATACAAATTATGCCCGACACATTATTCCTCTCGTAGTATTTATAAAATATCCTGCCTTAAAGCCAGGGTGGAAATATCCACAAACCTATTATCTATATTCAAATTCAGATTTTTCTTTCCTGTTGGCAATTTCAAACATAGGCTGACTGCCAGGTAATAAAGGAAGGACAGAGCTGGGAGGTGAGGGCAGCTGATTTGCTCCTGGCCTGGCTTTCCTCCCCGTTCCCTCCCCTCTCTCCCGTGGGCTCCTGAGGAGGAATCTCTGCTCTTCTCCAAAGAGGGACTTTCCTATCCTTCTTCTAACAGGTTGAAGAACATCAGGGAGTGGGGTCCTGATTATAGAGTCAGAGATGAAATGTGTGTGAGTGGGTGTGAATATGTGTGTGTGTGAGTTGTGCATGTATACACAAGTGTGTGAGAGCATGTGTGAGTGTGAGAGTGTGTCCATGTATGAATGTACATATATACGGGTGTATGAGTGTGTTTGTATGGGTGTGTGCCTGAGTGTAAGTGTGAATGTGTGTGTGTGTGCATGTATGTACGAGTGTGTGAGCATGTGTATGTGAGCACGACTGTGCATGTAAGTGTGTGTGTGGGGGTGAATGTACATATGTATATGTGAGGTTGTGAGTGTGTTCATATAGGTGTGTGAGTGTGGGTATGCATGAGTGAGTGTGGGAGTGTGTGTATCTGTGAGTGTACCTGAGTGTGAGGATGTGTGTAAGAGCCATGAAAGGGACTCAGGGTGCCTCCTCTCTGGGTCTTGGACAAGGACAGCCTGGTCCTGAGTCTGCCCAGCCCTGGCTTGGGTGTGGAGTGTGACGGAGTGTGACGTGTTTCTGTTTCATGAGGCCGCCTGGCACTGTGACGTTCTGTCCACCCCAGCCAAGTGAATCTCTCCTTCTTCACATTATTTTTACCTGAAACTAAGTCACTTGTTCCTAACTTGCAGTCCACACACTTCTGAGAGACACTTTAAAAAGTGTGCAAAGGTGTGACGTCACTAAGCATAGCCCTTCAACAGAAGAAATTATTTGGACCTGGACATAGGTTTGAATTTATAAAATGTATACAGAGCTCCTTTGGGATTAATAAAATAAAATATACTGTAAAGCATTGTTAAATTAAAAAAAATTTTGGTCATTATCTATTTTTTTCAAATCTGCAAGTTCTAAAACATAATTATCATCATTTGGAAGTTTGCAATTTCGTTTTTTTTTCAAGAGACAGGATCTCAGGGTGCAGTGAAGTGGCACCATCATAGCTCAGCTAACCTTAAACTCTTGGCTCAAGTGAGGCACTGGGACTTGCAGGCATGTGCCACCACTCCTGTCTAATTTTTATTCTTTTTTTTTTTAATAGAGACAGGGTCTTGCTATGTTGACCAGGCTGGTCTTTAACTCCCCACCTCAAGCAATCCTCTTGAAGTGCTGGGATTATAGGCAGGAGCCACCTTGCCTGGCCACAATTTTGGTTATTTTTTTTTTTAACTTCAGCAGAGTCCTCTCTGTGAAAGGATTGTTCAGATCTTTCATATGTCCCACTGCACTCCACTTATTAGGTCTTGGTTTTGTGATTACAACTCCAAACCCAACTGGCCTTTGGGTTACTGTTTTATGAGAACATACCAGCTTCAAAGACACTCCTATAAGGCAGGGGACAATTGAGATGGTTTTACTCAGGCTGTTGCACTAGGGAGAATGTTCATTAATGAGCAGTCCCTCAGGGGGAACAGGAAGTGAGTGTAGGGTTTTGCAAAGGCAGGTAAACACGGGAGTGGTCTGTGACTGTCATGGTAGTCACCAAGAAGGAGAGTGTTGTATCTGATTTAGAATATGGAGAAACAGGGTGGTCCTTTGTATTTAACCCTTTTCAGAAACACAAATAGGAATGGAGGAGGGGAGATTTCTTACCCATGGTTTTCCAGGAGCACAGGAGTCAAACTTTGATACTAATACAGGAAATGTAGCTCAATTGAGTTGACTCAGCTACTCTGGCAGAATTTCTCTGTGATCCATTTACTGAGCCTTAATTTCACAGTCACAAAACTGAGGTGTCCAAAGATTAACCACCTTCTCCTGTAACTGAACTGAACTAGGATCTCAATATTCCCCTTGCCCACTGATGCAGGAAAGCGAACTATCAGTTATTTCCATGTCAACTTAATCATTTTAGGATATTGGTCACCTGAGTGTTTACACTCCTTCAATTTAGAGCGAAATCTTCCCTTCCTCCTGGGAGTTGATGAAATACCAGCAGGTTCTGTGCTGGCATCAGCGGGAGGCGTTCCTCTCGTCTTACACCAGCATCTCTCCCTTCCGCATTCACAGGTGGAGAGTCTTCAAAGCCTTCTCCTCTCTATCCACGTAGCTCCCTCTGTGTCCTCATCCTCCTGCATGCCTGGTCTCCTCAGGTCTAGGAACCTTCTCTTGGCACTTTAATGTTCTTCTTGGGTGCAAAAGAGGAGAACCCAGAGTTTGGAGAGAAAGAGAGAGACATAATTTAGTTTGGGGAGCTAGCTTTAAGAAAAAGAATACACAATTATGGCTTTTGTTGGGTTGAATATATCATTTAGTGTATTTCCTGGCTGCAAAGAACTTCCATTAAAAATAAATTTATTTATTTAAAAATTTTTTTTTTAATTTACTTTCTTTCTTTCTTTCTTTTTTTTTGTGCAACAGGATCTTTCTGTCTCCCAGAGTGTAGTTGCATCACCGTAGCTCACTGTAGCCTAGAAGCACTGGTCTCAAGTGATCCTCCTGCCACAGTTTCCCAAATAGCTGGGACTACAGGTGTGTACCACCATGCCCAGTTAATTTTTTACTTATTGTTTATGTTTTTAGAGACAGAGTCTTGCTATATTGCCCAGGCTGGTCTCCAATTCCTAGCCTCCTGTGATTCTGGTGTCTGAGCCTTCCAAAGTGCTGCAATTACAGGTGTGAACCAGTACAATTGGCCAAGAACTTCCATTCTACTGGGCATCAGTGCAAGCTTCCCTTATGCCTGGAAGAGCTTTCCATAGGCCAGACTCTGGCCTCACACATTTCCAAGCCTTCCCCACTATGCATGTGAATCTGGTTCTTGGTGCTGTAGGATATGTTCATATCATATTGCAAACTGTGGCTCTGTAACTTTGTGCCATAACTCTGGATGAGTTGGCACAGTGATGCTAGGAGGATTTTTGGCATTCATTTGTATGCTTGGATGGCTGGCAAAACCAATTACACATAGATGTGACTGGGAACCATGCAAATATGTCTGACTAAACTCTAATATAATTGTATTCTCAATTCAACTTCCTCTTAGCTATATTTGAAAAATGCCGATGGCTACTCCACCATCTGACACAGAGGGAAGTGTGACAGAGAAGTTGGAATGGAAAGAAACAGTGGTCTTAACCAATTCTGTTAAAATATCTTACTGCTGTGAATTTTATGAAAATGTGGGACCATGTGAACGCATTGCTAGGATGCCTCTTCGGGCTCTGTAAAGGGCATAAAATGAGGGCTCTGAAGCCTAAGTCTCCTCAGCTTCATAAGGAATCCTTCTCTTTGTGCCTGGGTAATATCAGATGCTCTTCTTGCCTCACCAGTGTCATGGAAGACTCGGGGTATTGTCATAAACTCTCTGCAGACGTATCCTGCTCCCATTTCCATGTGACTGTTGCTAAGCTATGTTGGAACAAAGGACTTCTGCATGAGATGGCTAAGCTTCAGCTTCTACTTTGAGGACTCCTATACCTATTTGGGGTTTCTAGAATTTCTTCCCCAGTCCAGAGTTTGGCCTAGAGAGAAGGATCACCCCACTTAAATCCATCAGCATCTAAAGTCTTCTGTTCCATTTGTTTCTTCTTCCTTCTATTTGCAGCTGTTCAACGTGGATGTCTCTGGGCCAGAAGACTATTGTCACATCATGAGGCATTTCCCCCTCCTTCAGACTATTAGCTTTTTGAAGGACAAACCCCTTTTTCTTCTTCAAAAAGCTTTGCCCTTGCAACGACTCAATTTTCAAAACTCTTGTCTTCTCAAATTTAAAATGTTTATTTATGTCCCCTATGCTTCTTTACTTTTGATTACTTCATCAAATGCCATCGATTTAATGGGTGGAGGCCTTTGGGACTTATGGGATAATTCAAAATTGGTTATTATTTTTACATTTCATCTAGCCACATTCCTTTTGGGGCTTTAGAATGTCCTGGGTTGATAATTTTCTTAACAAAATTTGTCACATGGGCTATGAAATTCTTGACAGAATACATCATTAGTTACTAATTTTCAAAATTGCATGTATGGCATTCTTCTTCTATTTATTCGTTTGAAGTAATTAGTACAGTGCCCGGCTTATTAGTAAGCACTCCATAAAACCAGCTCAGGACTCAGTCTTCTACTCATTTCTCCATCCTGGAACTCATCCAGTCACAGGGCTCTGAAGTACCCTTGGCATGTTGATGACTCTTAAATATTGATCTCCAACCCTGGCTCTCCTCTGAGCTCCAGGGTTGAGTGGCCAATTGTTTATTCAACGTCTTCTTATTTCTTGATCATCTTGAACATTTGATAAAGTGAGATGATGGTAGAGGGAAAGAATGATGGGTCATGACCTTGGTTCTTGTCTGACCTTGCCTCTAACCAAGTGTGTGACTTTGGACATCTTAGTTTTGTCATATGGACTGGAGAGTCTTGTGAACTCCCTTCCAACTCTGCATTTCTACAAATTAAAGTGATTTTCAAACAATTAAAGGCCTACTATAAACATAAGGCATGTTAAATACTTTCCTCTTCCCAGTCTTCCCTGCCCAGAGTGGTTCCTCGGTACTGTGAGCCCTGAACTTGTTTGTGCAGTTGGTCAGCACTGTGCTGATGGCTTCCTGGTGCAGATGTAAGAGCTCAAAGTCCAGAGTTTGACTGGGTTTGAGTTCTAGCTCTTCTACTTGTCTGGCTGGCAAAGTGATTTAACTTTTGTAATCCTCTTGCATTTTTTTGGAGGCATTTGGCTACAAGTGACTGACCACTTGATTGAAAGTGGCTTAAGGAGTGAGGACCATTAAGAGTATTATGTCAATGCAGTACTTGACAAGAAGCTGGGAAGTAAGTGATTCCAGGTTTGGTTTGGCAAAACCAGGTTGGCTTTTATCTCAGAGATGACGCATTAGAATGATGTCAGAAGATAGGAAGCACGGAAGGGGGCTTCTCCTTATCCAGGTGCTTCTTTTATAAGGCAGGAAAGTCTTTCTGAAAGACTCCAGCAAAAATTGCCTTGGGTTCCAATGGCCAGAGTTGGAGTCCACATTTATACGTCAGCTGCAAGGGCTACTGGAAAAGCCAGCAAATGGCACGTGCAACCTCTTTCAAGTGGAGATCAGCCCTGTCCACGAGAAAGGGGGAGGGAAATGACTTTTGGGCAGGCAGCCAACAGTGTTTGCTTCAAAAATCTAGCTCAGGGGATTATGAAAATCAAATGGATTTACTTATTTATTAAAGTGAATCTTTATGCTCATCAAATAGTTATACAGTGGTTGTTATGTGGCAGGCACTGTTTAATGTCAACCCATTTCTGTCTCACAATTTCAGGAGGGAGGTACTGTTATGATCCCCATTTTATAGATGAAGGAACTGAGGCAGCCAGAAATTAAAAGAACTGGCAAAGAACTGACAATCTGTGAATGGTGGAGGCAGAATTCAGACCTGGCTCTGGAGCCTGTGCTGTCCACTCCCTCACCACCACGTCTCTTCAGAATGTGTGCTAAAGTAGCGGCCTCCCACCTTTTTGATAGCAGGGACTGGTTTCATGAAAGAAAATGTTTTCACAGATGAGGGGCAGGGGGACATAAGATTCTCATAAGAAGCACACAACCCAGACCCCTCACATGTGCAGCTCACAGGACATTTTATAGTCTTGTCAGAATGTGCTGCTGCTAGTCTGACTGGAGGTGGAGCTCAGGTGGTGATGTGAGGGGGGTGTGGCTATAAATACAGATGAAGCTTTGCTCACTTCCTGCTCACCTCCTATTGTGTGGCCTAGTTGCTAACAGGCCACAGACCAGGACTGGCCTTTTCCTCAGAGATGACTGGTCTGTGGCCTGGGGCCTGAGGGCGATAGTGTTAAAGCATCACATGAAGCAGGCTGCCTGAGAATGCTGGTTTTCCCCCTCTCCTTCCATCCTGCTACAGAGCACCCATATTTACTAGATGGAAAGGGAAATAACAAAAGCAGAATATCCCACCTCAAATGCCCTTCTCCTACCCATCCCAGTGTCCTGTGTTTGGTTTCCCTCTTCTGGAGGAGTCCTATCAGTTTAAAAAAAAAAATTTGTGAAATCTATTCTAAAAGCTCTTCCCTACTTATTTTATTTGTTTTCAATTTCTTTTTTCTTTTAAATCCCAAATCAAGGAAGAATACATATTTTCTTTTTTCTGGTTGAATAGAAATGGGCTGCAGGAGAGACCAGTGAGGGCTTCTGGGGACTTGTCCCTGAATATTCTCTCTTCCTGGAAAGAGGCAGCTTAAGGTGTAGTGAGAACTCCACAGTGACAACACCTTCTGGGGACACAATGACACTGCTGCTTTAAAATAAGGTATTTAGAGTATCCTGTCAGTTAACCAGATGTGGATGGCATCCATGGAGGGTGGGCCTTGCAGAATGACTTCTGCTGCAGCAACACGTGATGGAGAGGCGGCCACAGGGGGATTGTTTTGGAGACTCCTTTTTCTTTTTTTTCTTTCTTTCTTTCTTTTTTTTTTTTTAATTAAATAATAGCTGTGTACATTGATATGATCATGGGGCATCATACACTAGCTTCATAAACCGTTTGACACATTTTTATCACACTGGTTGACATAAACTTCCTGGTGTTTTTTTAGTTATTGTGCTAAGATATTTACATTCTACGTTTACTAAGTTTCACATATACCCTTGTAAGATGCACTGCAGGTGTGATCCCATCTGTCCCCCTCCCTCTACCCACCTCCCCCCTCCCTCCCCTCCTTTTCTCCCTTCCCCCTATTCTTAGGTTGTAACTGGGTTATAGCTTTCATGTGAAAGCCCTAAATTAGTTTCATAGTAGGGCTGAGTACATTGGATACTTTTTCTTCCATTCTTGAGATACTTTACTAAGAAGAATATTTTCCAGTTCCATCCATGTAAACATAAAAGAGGTAAAGTCTTCATCTTTCTTTAAGGCTGCATAATATTCCACGGTGTACATATACCACAATTTATTAATCCATTCGTGGATTGATGAAGACAGGCGCACGACCTTCAGACATATGAAAAAATGCTCATCATCTTTAATCATCAGAGAAAAGCAAATCAAAACTACTTTGAGATATCATCTAACTCCAGTGAGACTAGCCTACATCACAAAATCCCAAGACCAGAGATGTTGGCGTGGATGTGGAGAAAAGAGAACACTTTTGCACTGCTGGTGGGAATGCAAATTATTACATTCATTTTGGAAAGATATATGGAGAACACTTAGAGATCTAAAAATAGATCTGCCATTCAATCCTGTAATTCCTCTACTGGGCGTATACCCAGAAGACCAAAAATC
>CAUYPK010108839.1:0-12510 GCA_963574355.1 Loris lydekkerianus
AGGATCAAATGGCAGGTCTACATTTAGATCCTTGAGCGTTCCTCTTCATTTCTATTCCCTTCATCCACATACAGGCAAAAAATCTCAGTCAGAGAGAAACCATGGATTCAGGGAAGCAAGGGACTTTTCAGCCTCCTTGAGCTCCTTGGTCCAATGATTGGTGGAGTTTTATGGACTCGATGTGCTCAGTGGATCCCATGGTTACCAGCCTAAGCCTAAATTAGCACCTGTTTCTCAGAGGAGGAAACCACAGAAGCCATCAAACTTGGCTGCATTCAGACCTCAAAGCATTTATACAATCTGGATTGCAAAATGGGGATATATCTAAGGAAAAAGCTTGTTGGAACTATCCGTCATTCATTTCTTCCCCCATTAGAGCTGGGACTTTCCTGTAATGTCTTCTTGGGTATGTGTATAAAGTTGTGATATAGAGTCCCCTATTCTGGAGACCCATGAGACTATGAGTCTATTTTCTCTGTGTTTCGGTGGCTATGATCTATTAAAAAGAATATCAGAATAGATCAGCTATGCTGGGGAACACTCCCAGCATATCACAAGCTCTTTCCCCTTCCTGAACCACCATCCTAGCCCTAAAATATGAGAAAAATCATATGATTTCCTGCCATCATCAATGGAAAATAAATGAGTATTAATGACATAATATATTGTGAATCTTGACCCCAAAAGGAGCTATGTTATATTTTGATGTATGAGGTGGTGCTCGTAATATGCTAGATACTACTTTCCCTCAGGCTATATTGCTATATTTATTTTTCCTCTTTCTAAATAATTTTTCTGGTTCATTTTTCCTCAGTACTGAAGAAGCTTGATTAAGATTTTATAAATTCACTGGCTCCCACGTTCTCTACCCAAGCCTGCTGCCTTCACTATCATTAAGAAATGCCCAATTCTGACACGTTTATATGCCCACACCCTTTGAACAGCCAATGATTCCTAAGTGCTGAACAGATTTGTCCTGGACTCAGAGTCTGAGCCTATGGAACGAGGCTGAGATAATTTAAGTGCCTCTTGTAACAGAAGGCAACTGGAATTCAATAGAGATAAATGTAAAATATTGAACTAGGGAGCTGAACCATCAGCAGGGCAGGATTCTAAATGGAAAGGTTATGGCTGAATGACTAAGCAGGGGAGAATACATAACACACCCAAGGAGTTCTTGCAGAAATACAAGTCCCAGGAGGACCCTGCAGAGAACAAGAGATGGGGGAGGCTGCAGAACAGTGTGACCCAAGGAGAGATGTTTGGGCTCAGTAGAAGCTGCTGCTGGGAAGTCTCCCCACCACCCCTTGCAGACTGTCTGACAAGGGACAGAGGGATTTGGCTGGCTACATAAAGCTGCCTGTTTTTAGCTGTTGTCAGGAGCATTCAATTTTGCTTTTTCTCTGCCAGGCTCCAAACACCAGAAGTAAAACATCTAATGATAACCCGAGGCATTGGCTGTGTCTACTAGGAAAACAAAAACAAAACAGGTTGGTTAATTCAATCAAATGACTGGCCCAGTTCCATGAAGAAGTCCATAGAATCGGTGCTTAGACCAAATCAGGCAGCATGATCGATCCCGTTGCCCCATGGAGAGTCAGCCAAACAAGGAAATATATTACAGCACAAGAGGCTGTCTTGGGTGCCCCCACATTTGCTTTGCAAAGAGCCCATGACATTGGTATTGGCCTCAAATACATCAGATATAACTCTCCATTTTCCTTCCTTTAAAATACATTTTCTTAGAATTAACAAAAGGATGGGGAGTTGCCTCTATTAGGTTGACCCCAGGAAAAGAAAAAGGGAATGGGGAAAGCCAGTAAAAATGGCAAGCAGGTGAACATAGGCTGTGATTAAACAAATGTTCAAAGTGCTCAAAAAAAATTGACAAGATCCATCAACATTGAGTGAACTAGCAGTCTCCCAGGAAAGCACTTAGTCCTCACCTAATGGTTTGTCTACTTCATGCTTTTCAGTGGGTATTTGATTCTTCTATCAAAGAGTATTAAAAGACACACCAATTATTTGCCTGGAGGACAAAAGAGGCTACATAAGCTCCATTTCTCCCTTTGCTAACCTCTTCAAGGCCACTCTGATAGTCTAGCCCCTCATGAAGAAAGCATCCATCAATTCAATGAGGGCAGCTTTACAAAGCTCTACAGAGTGTTGACATATATACTAAGCTCTTTTGGCTCCGGTTCCTAATTCCTTGCTTGGTTTTGGCAGGGAGCGCCATGGAGGCTTCTGCTGGGAAAATCCGCTGCTGTTTGAATGCCTGAGAAAGAAGAGCAGTGAGCGCCGGTATTGTCCACACGCGCATTCTCTTGCCTGTTATTTTCTAGTCAACTCTGTGCAAGTGGGCCCTTCCTGCCATGTTGGCTGGGTGACAAAGATTTTCTCCTACATTCCTGTGTTTTAGTAAAAGTGTTTTCTCTAAGGCTCACGTCACCCTTTCCCAAAGTTCCCAAAACCCTCTGAAGGAACTGGGCTCGTGTCCTCCCCTGTCAGCCTCTTCAGAGACTGCAGTGCACGGAGTCCTTGTTCTTCAGACTCGAGCCTCACTCAGCCTTTCTAGGGAACCAGTCATTGATTTAGACAACAATTAGCAAAAGCATGACTGTAACCTGTAAAAGCACTCTCAAGGAGTCCTGTGACACCAACAAGCCAAATGGCAGAAATCTGACCTGCTCTCCAAGCCAGACTTCCTCACGGCAGTTGGCAGCTTATGAAATGTAAAATGTACCCGTGTCTTCCCCATCACAGGCCCCCTATCCGCCCACCGCTGCCAGCCCTGTGTCCTGCCCATAGCTTACCTGAGCCCCGCAGACAGGGCTGGGCAGCTGCAAAGTGGGCACCTGGACACAGACGTGGGCCCCAGAGCCTCCTTGTTAGCACTCGGCTGTTAGGGGCCTTCGGTGGCTTGTAAGACTGGAGAGAAACCTCTTGTCGAGAGCTTTAGAAAATCTCGTGAGTGGCAGTTCTTTATTAATCTACTTAATCAGTAAATTACATAATTAACACATCAAATGGTACCTAGAGGCTCAGAATATTTTAAAAGAATTTTGTATTGGTTGTGGATTTTGATGCTGATTCTAGATACTCTCGGTGACAGAATTTCCATATGGGAGGGGCTTCAAGGTACAACTTGGTTTGAAGGAAGGGCTTAGGGAACTGAGATGAAATGTTTCTTTGGGGGGCACGTGGGGGAAGCAAAGCCAGTTGGAGATTGGGGCCGCTCCTGAACACTCCTGTGCACCGAATTCTTGCTGTTTCAAATCAGACCCCAAGAAATCAGTGAGCTTGACACAGCGCCCACCGCTGATGTTCTCACCCCTCTGCCCATGTCTTGCTCTGCACCTGGCTCTTTGCCTCCCTTATGTCTGGCTTCCCCCTTCAGCTCTGCACCTGTACCTCTGCCCATTCCTGCATCACTGACTTTGTTTCAAAATCTGTCTTCTCTTTATCTCAGTCCATTAATGAATGGCTAGAAGGCAGAGATGCCCCAGGGACTGCCATAAACCAGAATTATGATGTAACATTCAAGGCTAAACGCTGAGATCACTTTTTTAGTTTGAGAGCAATTGTTTTAGACGGTTCAGCCCATAAAGAATTCTGGATCTTAAAAAAAATCACAGAAGTTCTACTTTCTTTTCTTTGCCTTTTTACAAATGAGAACAAACAGGGTGACCCTGCCAAGCCAGCCGGTTACAGATGGGAGAGGACACTTTGCTTCTTTCTGGAGCTCTCGTCTTTTCAGTCTTTGCCGCCCCCACCTCCGTGCCCACTGGCCGTGATGTGGCTGAGTGGAAATGTTGGGTCCACAAACAAGGTCAGACAGACCAGTGGAGGATGAAAACAGTAGATTGACCTTTACAAATATGCAGTATTGGATTTGAAAGGGCTTGAACTTGGAAAAGAGTAGGTGAGGGTAAAGGCACTGAATAATATTGCCACCCACTGGGTGCAGCTCCACATAGAAAAGTGACGTCTCACCAAAGTCTGACCCTGAAAAATTTCCTCCCAGGAGCCCCTGAGTGAAGGCGCAGGGAGATTGGAATTCTCATAAGCCCCTGGCATACCATTTCTGGAGTATAATTTGGCAACATATATCAAAACCTTAAAAACACACACCCACTGTTACCTTCCAGGACTTTACTCTCAGACAATTAAGGAAGTGCATCAAGCTTATTATAAGGACGTTCAAGAAAGTACTGTTAGATGGAAGGAAGTATGGAGAATTCTCAAAGAATACAAATTAGACCTTCCATTTGATCCTGAATCCCATTACTAGGCATCTACCCAGAAGAAAAAAAAAATCCTTCTATCAAAGGACATTAGTACTAGATTATTTATCACAACTCAATTTATAATCAGCAAGATGAGGAAACAACCCAAGTGCCACCAACCCACGAATGGATTCATAAGCTGTGGTATATGTACACTGTTGGGAGGGCCAAACGCAGCCACACTCAAACTCTCTTCCCCTCCTTCTCCTCTTCTCCTAAAACAAAAACACACAGGATCTGCCTAGCCCCATCCCCAGAGAGTTCACATTCAAAAGACCCTAACCTAAGGGGCAGCACCTGTGGCTCAAGGAGTAGGGTGCCAGCCCCATATGCCGGAGGTGTTTCAAACCCAGCCCTGGCCAAAACCTGCAAAACAAACAAAACAAAACAAACAAAAAAAAAAAAAACTGCAAAAACTACAACAAAAAACAACAACAACAACAAAAAAGACCCTAACCTAACAGGCAACCTGTGGAATGTGCCCACCCCCATGGCCCTATAAAAAAGTGGTCTCTAACTGTCCCTGGATGCAGATGCCATGTTTCTACTGTCCAGGCTTGTCATCCTCCCCTTTCAATAAACCTGTCCTGAATTCTCCTCTGCTGCCTTGTCTCTGGGCACCACTCTTTACACCTTTCATATACTGTGGAATACTATTCAGCCATTTAAAAGATGGAGACTTTACATCTTTTGTATTAACCTGGATGGAAGTGGAATATGTTCTTCTTTGTAGAGTATCACAAGAATGGAGAAGCAAGCATACAATGTACTCAATAACTAATGTGAAGCCAGTAAATGAACTGATACATGCCAACATAACAGAAAAGCTCCATTCAATTCAAGTTGGGGGAGGGGGAGGGGAGAGAGGGGAAGAAGGAGGCGGATTGGTGTGCTCCCACTTAATGGGCACAATGTAAGGGTCTATGGCACACCTCTTGGGTGTGGGACACAACTACAACGGAGACTCTACCTAACAAAAGCAAACAGTGTAACATAATCATTTGTACCCTCATACTAATCTGAAAATTTGTTTTAAAGTACTGTTAGAGACACTGAAAAATGGAAAATGGTCTAAGTGTCCAAAATAAGAGTCTGGTTAAATAAATGACAGTATGTCATACAGTGGAATATTATGAAACTACTAAAAATCGACTTTATTTGTTGACATGTTCTTAAGATATTGTCGCGTGGGAGGCCGGAAGGATGTGGATGTAAATTAGACTCAGACCTGAGCCTCAGAAAAGCTTGCATTCTAACAGAGGGTGAACAGCAAGGAGAATCTTGAAAAGGCTTTTAAAAGAAAAGGAAAGATCTCCAAGACCACGCTTGGTTATTTTGTTTCGTTTCCACAAAAATCTTTGTGTTACACAAGTTTGAAATTACTCAGCCTCAAGCAGAGCAGGAAGAAAATAAAGAAGACTGTGTTAGGTTGGAATGACATACCCCCAAATAAACGAGAGTTCATTATCAACTCTTAGTACATCAAAATCCAATTAATTCATTAGCTCTGCACTTAAATTTTCATTCTTTCCCCCCTGGCTGCCAGCCTTTTACCTTATGATGTAGTTTATTAGCAACCCCAAAATGGGGTGAGTAGGGAAAATAAAAAGGAGATAAAATCCAAATGAATCTATTTTGCTACTTGTTAACAACGATCGGGTGGTGGAGCCAGGCAGGAATGCCAGCAACACAGTGTTCACGCTGCTGGACAAGGGGCCTGGCTGACAAAGCAGCACGTGTGAGACACAGTTGGCCCTCTCAGAATGTGCTGATGTTTTCCTGGAGCCAGAGGCCCCCAAACCACATGCTCCCCGCTCCAGATTTCCTAGGATTTCTGGTACCAAAGAGAATTCAGCCAGAAAGGCACCTTCCTCCTCTAAACCCCCACTCTCGATTTACTTTCTGTTCAGAAAAGTGACTCCTACTGTCCCTGTGGAGTCTTGGGGTGATATGAAGGCTCCCCAGAAAAAGCCCGCCAGCATTTGGATGAGGCAAACTCTCATTCTGGTTCCCCAGATTCAATCAACTTTACACCTACGGTCTGTTCCATACCTCTGTAATCTTTTACTCACTTGAATATCATAATTCTACATTTTTCCATCCACAAAGAGAAAATAACCTTAATAACTTTGGTCCCTAGGCTGTTATTTCTCAAGCATTCTTTAGGGAATAGAAATGGAAATAAACGCATCAAATCGTGTCTGTGGCTACCGCCCCTATTGAAATGTGGCCCATCTAATCTGCCATTAGCCCCCACGGTCTTATATTCTTTTCCACAAAACCATTACTTAAGATTTTATTTTCTGCCCTGTTTCCCTCAGCCTGAGTCGCTTTTATTTATGATCTCTCAAGATCTTAAGACAACTACCATCGTCAGCCTCATAGTACTCTTTCTATTCAAGCCACAGAATAAAAAATTTAAAACCTCAGATCTACAAATTGTAGATCTACAAATTGTGTGTGTGATTGTGTTAATTGTGTTTGTAACAATATTTAAGTGTAAAATCCCTTAAAAAAAAAAAAAAAAAGGAGAGACAGGGATGGCTGCATTGGAAAAGGACGGTGGCCTAGGCTGAGGCAGGCAGCCCACCATGTGTGCACCTGATAGCCAGCAGATGTGCTAGAGTGGTACAAGAAAGGTCCAACCTGCACTGAAACAGCCCCTTGGGGCTCTTCTCTCAGGACTCCATGGAGGACCAGCCCCCACCTAGAATCTGCTGTAATAATTTGCTGAAAGCAGAACCAGTGTTGTCAAGTCATGTGCTGTTTAAACAACACCTCAGAGGAAATGATAGCTGAAGTGACCACGTGGAAAACATCCCTGTTGTGATATTTACATCAGATTGAATCAAGAACTCTTCTATCTAAGGGCTGGAGAGCATGGTCTAGTGAAGACAGAATGGCAGTGGGACCAAAACCCCCATGAGCCTTGGATGAGACCCTCTCTGCTCTCAGACTCAGTTGCCTCCACTACAAAATGGCATTTCTAAGGCCCTTCCCAGTTGATCATTCTTGAAATCTTCCACACTTTCATGGGAACAAAGTGAGGGATATTCTTGTTGAGTTTCTTCCAGTCCCATAATTCCTGTGGTTTAACTAAAACTTAAAGAAAAAAATTACCAAGGAAAAAAGTGACTGGAGAAATTAATGATTAAAATGCAGTTCAGGGACTTCCTTATTTCAATTTTCCTGTTGCCTTCATGCCCTTAAACCAAGGATGGTAGCAGATTAGCAGGTATATTTATTTACAATAATGTGACCTGCTCCCAGAGTTTTAAGTGTCTTGTGTGAACTTGCTGGAAAAGACACAAGCTCCCACAGCTGACATGTCTTCCCAAGGCCATGCCTCTGTGGTCCCAGAGCAAACTCCCACTCAGTCCAGCCATGAACAGGCCCCATCTCAAGGATGCTTGGCTTTCTGAAGTATGACAATGAATTAGTGTTGTTCTGTCTTTAAACAAACAAGCCTGACCTTTGGTTTTTAGGAGATTTTTTTGTTTGTTTGTTTTTTCCTTGTTAGCAGCCAATTTTTACTGGTTTCTCGTAATGGTTTAAAAAGCTTTGGATCTACAGAATAAGCTTGATGCGCAATGCTGGGCAATCCGTTCGCCCCCTGAACAGCTTCATCCTTTCCCCATAGAGAATCCTCTGCTTTACAAAAGGTGCTCAGGTTTGAAATGGTCTCTGTCTCTCTCTACCCATCAGTCTCCTTCACACTCCTTGTCTCTGCATATTCACATTTAACATGCTCTGCCTTCCCATGGGCCCTTCTTCTTTTTTGCTATCAGGATCTGGAGTCTGCTATCCAGCCCTCTGCCTCCTGTCCAGGCCCGGATCAACTGCTGGAGCCCCTGCACACTGCTTCCTTTTCCATTCACAGTTTGTGCTACAAGGCGCTGTGTGGGGAAGAGCCACGTGTGGGGCTGGGGTTCACAGCAACAATCTTCCGGGAGGCTCTTGAAGCAAACCAGAAAAGCCTCCAGGCGGATGAAATGGAGGAAAGCAATTTCACTTTCCTCGGTGCAGCCCTCATTGAGAAGAAAGAGCTCGACTTCATTTTGATGCTGAGACCAAGGAAAAGTTCCTTCTAAAGGTTTTCTCTCTCTTGCCCTGTCACTTCACTTACTGTTTTTTTCTTAGTAAAAGACACCCCTCCCCCCAATCTCAGTATTTTTCTTATTTCCTGGTTAGGGACCGCCAAGGAAGGGCCAGGGGCTGGAGAGATGAGAGAAGGCATAGCAAGCCTACTAGCTAGCCCTCTCCAGGGACAGCAAAACATCACCCACGAGGCACAGATGAAATGTGCAGCTCATTTATGCTTGGATATCCCAAGTTTTTCTTATTTAATGAGAGGCAAAATGTGTTGAACATGAGAGCTGGAGGAGTCTGCAGACAGGTATTCAAGAGTGTGCATCCCACCTGCCTTCCTTCCCACCTCTCTGATCCAGTCACCAAAGATAGTCACATGCATAGACATGCTCGCAGCATCTCAAATTTTGTCCCTGAAAGATCCAAATATTTGCATCCCCAAATATTTACTAAGGTCAATTATTCTGCCTAGCTGACATTGGGCAAGCTATATACTTCTGGATCTCTGCTTTCAAGCAGCTGACCGTATAATTGTGGGGACAAGACAGAGACAAATGAAACAAAGGAGACCAGTAACAAACCATACATCACTCTGTGATGAAATTTGTGGTTTTTGCAGTTTTGTGTTGACCGGTACTCATAGAATTGTCAGCAATGGATAAAATGCTCACTGGTAATATCAATATGTCAGCAAAATTAATAGCATGCCCTGGCTGAGCTCCATTTATTCACTCATTCAACAAGTATTTATTAAGCTCTAACTCTAATGATATTTTGCATTTGTAAGGAACTTTACAGTTTGCAAAACAATTGCACAAACACAGACTCAATAGATTTTTGTATTGGCAGGCAGATTTCTAAAAGATGGATGACGAGACTCAAAAAGGTTAGTTCTGGATTACCAAGTTCTGAAGACTAGAATCCAAGACCACAGCTTCCTGCAGTCTTCCACGTGCCCTCCCTAAACTCAGCCCTGAGCAGTAGCTAGGAGTTTGAGTGAACATGGTTAGCCCATGGCCATAAGTGCAAATATGCACCTCCTGCATCCTACCCCCACCTGCCTCACAGATAGTTGTGGATAAAAAGGCCCTGCATCAAGTACTACAAATAAAATTCTTAGGAATTCCATGTGTAAGTTTCACTAGATCAGCACACACTTTCCTGGCCCTTCAACTCTGCTCTTTCATCTCCAATTCTTTTGTGTAGAGAAGACCAAACTGCTGATTCGTGATCTTTGCAAAAGTCTCCAGAGGCCCAGGATGAACTTTACAAACTCTCCTCAATTTCAGACTGTGGGTCAGGGTCATTTGCACAACTTTCCCCATCTTTCTCACCCCTCAGACTCTGATTAAAATGATAATTGAGGGCAGTTGGGGTGGGAGGGAAAAGTTGGGCTTTGTGGCTGGAAGAGGCCATTACCATTTCAGAAGGGTGTATGTGTGTGTGTTCACATGCAGGGTGGACATACTGATATGAATGGATTTAATTATTTTAGTCTATGTCATAGCTAACTATACCCCAGAGGACTGGGGTAAAAAGACAGATACTTAAAAACACAACTATAGCCTAGGATGGAGGAGGGAGAGGGGAAGGGAGAGGAGTGGGTCAGTTGAGGGAGGGTTAGTGGGGAGACCACACCTGTGGAGCATATTGTAAGTACCAGTTGCATGTATCAGGTATAGAACACAAATGTCTTAACGCTGTAAGTGGGTAAATGAGGTGAAGGCTGCGTTGATTAGTAAGATGTAAGGATTCTAATTTGTACAAATAATCAACACATTATTAAATTATTAAATGAATCCCATAATGGCATAAATGTATTCATGATCTATGTACAAATGACTTAATAAAAAAATAAAATAAAAAGGATTCCCTACAAATCACAGCCTAGGTGGTTTTCAAATACCAAGGTTGGATTTATCTTTTTCCCTCCCTTCTTCCTTCCATTCTCTTTCCATTTTTCTTCTTTCTTCTTTTGTTTCTTCCTCCTTCTCTGTATCCTTTTTTTTTTTCTTTCTAAACTCTAATGCCCCCATTTTCACAAATCTATTCTTTATGGCATAAATAATTTCTTTGTCAAAAGAGTCATCAAAATTAATCACATTCCAAACTTCTTTGTAAAAAAGGAAACTCACCCCCTCATATCTTCAAATACTTCAATTTTTTCCCCTCTCATCCCTTTTCTAAACTGAAACATCTCTTCCCTGACATGATACCAGAATCTCTTCAGGTTTCCCCAGTGGCGGTTACTCCTTCTGCTACTCTTACCTGCTGGGGCCCAGCGGTGATGGTGACGGCCATTCCCTGCGGTCACGCGGCTCATTACTGTCCTCCAGATTCCTCTCCATTTGGAACTTCAGCACTGTCTGCTCTTCACTGAGACCCAACTCATCAGCATGGGTGGCTCTAATGACTACATGAAAGGCCCATAAAATACCTCAGCCTCAAAGTTTATTTATTTTCTTAAATAAAAACACTTATTTTCAGCCCATTATGGACACCCATGACCTTGGCACAATTGAGGAAGCTATTGTCACAGGGGACCGCTTCACCTTTAGAACACCATAGAACTCTGACCACAACCTCTTCTCCTTCCTGCCCTTTTAGAGACACCTTCTAGCTCCGTGTCTTTCTTAATCTCGATGAGAATATAATGCCGATGTTTGCTGGCAGCTCGTTATGTGCCCAGCCCCGTGTGTATATCACTTCATTTATCCTCACAACAGCTCTACCTGGAGGTGTCATGACTATCTCCATTTTACAGATGAGGAAACTGCAGCTTAGAGAAGTCCAGCAATTTCCTCAAGGTCACAGTTAGCAAATGTGTTAATAATTTGGCAACTGCCCCTAGAGCTTGCACTGCTAACCCATGTGCTAAAACTCTTGCATTTTTCCCAGTCTGTTAATTTACTCATGACTCCACTTCTGCTCCTATCTGCCCTCAATCCCTTCATGCATGACTTCACTCTCTCTTTTGCCCAAACCTTGCACATTTTACTCCCATGTCCTTCTGCTATTCCAACCCCACTAACCTCCAGGCTTGAATCTGGGCGTTTCACTCTAGTACTGGGCTGGTGAGCCCGCAGACTCACACTTGGCTGGAGTCTAATGTCAGCACTACTTTAGTTGAGTGTCTTCAGAGGCCAAGTTCCAAAAAGAGCATCAAGCAGCAGATGGACCATCAAAGGCAACCCCAGAACAATCACCAGAGTCCAAATGAAACTCCCTGCAGAATCATTTCTGCCTTCCACTGAACAGTGCCTACTTCCCTTCAGGGAAAGAGCCACCAATAAAACAGACAAGGAGGAAACAGCTGAAGTGAAATGTGAAATTCATGAAAAGGTCCTGATGCCTCAGTCCCCCTATGGGAAGTGCCCTCACCTACTCAGCCTGTGCTGTATAAGCCCTGTCCACTCCAGACTGGACAGGAATAAGGGCCCACAGGAGTGATACTGATAAGCTAATGGGAAGGTCAGCAAAATGACCTCAGCCTACATGTACTGCCTCAGCTGGCTAGAAGAGCAGACCCTGTCACTTCATTCATTCCTTCATTCATGCATTCAACAAATAATTATTGAGCACATCTGAGTTAAACAATAAGGAGATCACAATGAATGCGCAGTTTGTGTTGGGGAATATTTTTGCTCTCCAGCACTTGAGCCTTTCTTCCTATATTTACGTCAGAAAATTACACATGATATTACAGCCCAATTCATAATCGCTAAGTCATGGAAGAAGCCCAAGTGCTCATCGATCCACAAATGGACTAGCAAATTGTGGTACATGTATACCATGGAATACTATGCAGCCTTAAAGAAAGATGGAGACTTTACCTCTTTCATGTTTACATGGATGAAGCTGGAACATATTCTTCTTAGCTAAGTATCTCAGGAATGGCAGAAAAAGTATCCAATGTACTCAGCCCTACTATGAAGCTAAATTATAGCTTTCACATGAAGGCTGTAACCCAACTATAGCACAAGACTATGGGGAAAGGGCTAAGGAAGGGGAAGGGAGGAGGGAGGTTTTGGTGGAGGGAGGGTAATGGGTGGGGCCACATCTATGGTGCATCTTAGAATGGGTACAGGCGATTGCACTAATGTACACAGCTATGATTTAACAATAAAAAAAAAAA
>CAUYPK010108840.1:0-24377 GCA_963574355.1 Loris lydekkerianus
CCATTAGCTAAACATGTAAATGGTTAAAAATCCTGAATCCTTATACTCCAAAACCCCTGATTATAAGGATTCAGGATTTATAAACATTTATTTATAAGACTTTACTGCCTTAAATGGGGTTTTCACTTAATTAAATGTGCCGTTAAATATTGTGGGTTAAATAGTTCAGTGGAATACAGTTCAGTTCAGCCGCCTACCTCTTCAGCTCAGCCACGACTTGTGGACTGAGTTGAAGCACCGCCCCCTCAAGCAGATGGCAGAAGACGACTGGAGACTACATGCATTTGATTAAGTGTGCGTGCACCGTAACCTATATGACCCAAGTATAAGCCGGGTTCGGGTTTTTTGGCACAAATTTTGTGCCGAAAAACTTGGCTTATACTCGAGTGTATGCTGTATGTTCTGGTGTTAAAAATATTATTATTTGATTCATATCCTCTTGAGTTCCATTTTCTGATGTTTCCATGTATTAGTAATTTTTTTCAATGTATAACTATTCTTTTTAATAATGTACATTTTTAGATAAATGCCCCTTTCTATTTTTCAGAGATGAGAGTCCTGCCAAAACAGAATTTTTTCAGCATTTGATTGAAGACCGGACAGAAGCTGCATTCTCTTACTATGAATTTTTGCTTCATATTCAGCAGCAGATTTGTAAGTGAAATAGGATAAAATTGAGTAAGAAGAAAAAGATCTATATCTTAGAGCATAATCTGTCAGAGAAGTGCATAGGATATTTGAAATGAAGTCATTTATTGTAACAAGACATAATGCACAGCACCCTGTCTGAGGCTTTGGCAAAGGGAAAAGGGGAAGAAAGAATGTGACAGATTTAAATTAATGGTAATGATGGTGTTGTTTGCACCAAGTATATTTTGAATTGGTTTCTACACATTTCCAGTAGTATGGCAGTATAGTGCTCTGTTCCTTGCAAGCTGGCGAATTTATGTAGCTATGTGGAATGATATGTCATAATATAAAATTAGATAAATTCTTTTTTCTTATAATTAATATAACATTTCTGGACTTGAACTCTGAGAAGAGATGTCAAAAGGCAGTGGTACCGTGTTTTTTGTTTATATGAATTACTTTTTAACAAGGAATGATTCTTATTCATTAAATGAATTCAACATTTTCCCTGTAAAAACAATAGAGTTTCAGTACATGAACTATAGAAAAAGTATATATATATAATGTACATAAATGTTACATTTGTAAAGAAAATGTAAAAATTTAACTACAGAATATGAATTGCTGTAACTGTGCTGCGTTGTTGGATGACAGCTCTTTTTGTCATGGTTAGAGAATGAGGTTGACTAATGCATATTATGAATGGAATCCACAAAGGAAACACAAAACTCTTTGTATTCTGTTAAATCTTTTATGTGGATTTATTTATGATCAACCTACTAATTAAAAATATTTTGCTTGACAGTATGGTTTGGTGATTTTTTGGGGGGTTTTTGTTGTTGTTTTGGTATGGGGTTGGTGATTTTGTTTTGTTTTAACATAGAGGATGTATTGAATTTAACTATTTAGAGAAATCCAATGATACATATATGTAATTCAGTAAGTTTTTCATTTGTCTGTGGACCTTACCAAGTACTTCCTGTGTTTGTATTCTAAAAAACAAATGGTGCTACTTTCAAAAATATATTTAATTACTAAGCATAATCTTAAATTGTCTTTCTCATTTAAATTAGATTTTTTATATACTTATCGTGAGAAAATTTTAATAATGTGTGTGACTATCCTATTTTTAAATTGACTTTAAGATTACCATCTTGAAGTTTTAGAGTGATTCTATTCTAATCCAGAAATAATAGTAAGAGCTTATTTAATATAAAAACTTTTTTTTTTTTGAGACAGAGTCTCACTTTGTCACCCTTGGTCTTAGGCTCAAGTGATTCTCTTGCCTCAGCCTTCCGAGTAGCTGAGACTACAGGTGCCTGCCACAACGCCCAGCTATTTTTAGAGAAAGGGTCTTGCTCTTGCTCAGACTGGTCTCAAACCTATAAGCTCAGGCAATCCACCTGCCTTGGCCTCCCAGAGTGCTAGGATTATAGGCATGAGTCACCACGCCTGGCCCAAATACAAAAACTCTTTGTAGAATGATTTTAGAATGGAATTTTTTTTTTTTTTTGTAGAGACAGTCTCATTTTATTTTATTTTTACATATACATATGTTTATTAGGTTTCCATTTTTTTTTTTTTTGCCTTCACAAAATTAAAAAGACTTAAAATTTAATAACAATAGCAATGTTTAAGATAAGGACTAGAAACTAAAACCCCGTAAAGAATGAATGAGCATAAATACATTCAGAGTCTCATTTTATCACCCTTGTAGAGTGCCTTAGCGTCACAGCTCACAGCAACCTCCAGCTCTTGGGCTTAGGTGATTCTCTTGCCTCAACCTCCCGAATAGCTGGGACTACAGGTGCTCCCCACAACACCCGGCTAATTTTTTGTTACTGTTTGGCCAGGGCTGGGTTTGAACCCATCACCCGGTATATGGGGCCGGCACCCTACTCACTGAGCCACAGGCGCCGCCCTGTAGAATGGAATTTTATTTTGTACACTGTGAAAGTCCCCTTCAACAAACTGTGGAAGGAAAAAGACTCTTGGTGTGTGTGGTCAGTGATTTTTACTGGTTTTGTGCTTTTGTGGATCTCTTTTCTTTAGATACAAATAAAAAGTAATCTCAAATTCTCTGATGGGAAATTAGAGGTTAAATGACTCACAATAAATGACATTATTAATTAGTGACAGTGCTGATGTTAAAGACCCAAATGCTCTTTCTACCCACTACCAACTTCCACCCTACTCCCCGCCCCCAGCACTGTATATGTTCCTATACCATGCCGCCTCCAGCAAGAGAGACTCTTACAAACATTAGGAGAAACTGCAGTACCTTAAGGAAGGTATTTTATAATTTATTCATCTTTTTTTCTTTCAGTTTAGAGATAAGATCTGTATCAGCCAGAAAATTGAGTCTTCTCCATCTGTTGCCTTCCTATGAGACATAGCCCTTCATGCTAAATAAGTATGCTGGTAGTATTTGTGTATCTGGCTTGAGCAGGGAAGGCAGCCTTAATCAGGGGACACAGTAGCTATTAACGAATAGCCTTCTGACAGGACATGAGCTGATCCAAACATGAAAGTCCTTTCTTTAGATCCCCTTAGTAAACAATACATAGTTCTGTAGCATTTCAGGTTATGGATCAATAAGCATCTGTTGGCTCTAATTGCTGACCTGTGATATCTCTTCCTACTAAGTGAGTTCCTAAGAGTCACTAAAATTCGTCTGTATCCACAAGTGCCAGTAAGTGTGGGGTTTTTTGGTTTGTTTTTTTGAGACAGAGTCTTACTTTGTCACCCTCCGTGGAGTGCAGTGGTGTGATAGCTCACAGCAACCTCAAATTCCTGGGCTCAAGCAATCCTCTTGCCTCAGCCTCCCAAGTAGCTGGGACAATAGGTGCCCGCCACAATGCCTGGCTTTTTTTTTTTTTTTTTTTTTTTTAGTTTTTTTGAGTTGGGGTCTTGCTCTTGCTTGACTGGTCTCGAACTTGTGAGCTCAAGCAATCCACCCGCCTCAGCCTCCCAGAGTGGTAAGATTACAGGCGTGAGCCACCATGCTCAGCTTCAGTCAGTGTCTTAGGATTCACTCAAGACTCTGCTTCTGCTCCTCTAAGGAACCTCATTCCTGCACAAGGTGTGTTGTTTTGCAAGAATGCCCCAAAGTGCATACGCAGATACTATCACACAGGTAGCCCGTCAGACAACTATAATCAGTGCCCAAAATTTTCTTCTAAGTGTACCATTGTTTGCTGGGAGATGTTCATGGTTTTGCTAGTATTTTTACTTTTTAGGTATGTGTCATTTTAGAGTGATAGCCATTGAGATTGCTTTCAATTACTTGGTTAGTGTATTATAATATACATTGCATGTTTTTATACTATACTTTTCTAGTTTTCTATATATTTTTAGCCAAAATAATTACACTCTCCTTGCTAAAACAAGTATGTATAACCTACTCCTCTACAATACTCTTAACACATTATTGATAATATAGCCAGTAAATACTGTAGAACCTCCATAGTTGACCACTTCCTTAAGTTGACCAGATGTTCATAGACTCCTTAAGTTGACCTATTATTCACAGATTGGACAAGCACCACATGTACACATCAGTACAGCAGGCCTACTCCCTTATGTTGAACATTTCTGCATGTTGACCATTTTGTTTCAGTCCATTGGTGGTCGAGTTACTATGTGTTTTAATTTGTATGACTTGTAAATGGATTTAAGGCAAGTGTAATATATAGTAGAACCTCTGTAAGTTGACTGCCCAAGGGACTATAACAAACTGGTCAACAGGGGGAGATGATCAACATAGGGAAGTGGGCCTGCTGTGCTGACATGTACATGTGGTGTATCTCTGGTCTATGAAAATTAGGTTAACTTGAGGTGGTCAGTGTAGGGGAGTGGTTAACTGTGGCAGTTCTACTGTCTGTATTCTTTTGAAGTTAATTGGTTATTGTTTTATAATAAATCATATGTTTAAACTCATTCTCTTTAAAAATAAACAATAAGCAATGTTTGTTCCTCTCAATTCTTTATTACATAGGAATTGCTTTACAGACGGAATTATATTTTGGATCTTTTTTGAACTTCTTATCCCAATTCAAATCTCTCCCAAGTTCCCATCCCAGGGTAGCATACATAACAGAACGCATATATGTAATTGAGTAACTGGAAGGAATGATTAGTCTTTCTTAACAGTGGAATCATTCCATAGTGATCTTGGGAAATCTATAAAACATTCTTCCAGTTAAGAGGACTCTTCCATTTTCAATGAAATTTTTAATGGTTTTATTTTTCCTGTGTTCAGTTTTTTTCAAGTTCTGCTTTTTTGGGACTTTGGTCTTACAACTTGCATAGTAACAACAGGATATGCTTGTTACATGTGCTTCCTGTAACCTGGGAAATTTTAATGGAACAGAAGGTACAATGTCGCCAGTCTGTTTCCTGTCATCAAAAACTGATAAATAATTACTTGCAGATTAGGAATAACAGGAATAAATGGAGAAATAGATGAATGTTTAAGTAAGAAAGGTTAAAACGTAAACTGGGTTATTTAGTAAGTACTGTGTTTGCAAACAGTAAGTGATCTTTCGAAAGGTTTTTCTCAGAAATGTAGTGAACCTATATTATATAGAATTTATGGAAATCTTTTGGATCATAATCTGGGAAGAAATAGGAAAAAATTATAGTGGAGAATGAGTATGAACCAGAAATCTCTTGAAAGGAAAAGAAGGCTAAACAGACATTAATATAGGAGCTGACCTCGTTCACATCCAAGCGTTGCCCATGCCATTCCCCTGCCTGGAAAGCCCTTTCATTCCTTTCCTGGCTTTCCTCACTGATCACTGCTCATCCTTCAGTTACTTAGCCGAGAGGTCACTCATCCTAGCAGCCTTTCCTGACTGCTCCCTTACATGGGTCAGATACCTCTCCCATGTGCATCTGTGATACTTTCTGTGTATCGCTACTAAACCCCCATTATACTGTGTTAAAATTGACATTTTCCCTTAAACATGGGAACTAGCTCTCTTTGTCTTAGTGTCTCTCATTTCCAGCACATAATTGATATTCAGTAAATGTTGAGCCAATGTTAAAAAATTCCAATTAGAAAATGAGTTTGAAGATCTGTGAACTAAAGTAAGGCAGTATCTTCTAGATGAGAGGAGAAACGTACTATACTAAGCCATATAGAAATTGAAAGGAAATCTAACAGACTAGAAATAATGACAGAAGGTGGAGGAGAAACCCCATGAAAATTCAGGAAATTCAGGCTGAATTTTCCACGTCTGAAATCAAGAGTAAGTGATCTGGAGCATGTTGCAAGATCCCTTCAAATACAAAAAGAAGTTACTGTTCCCTGTGTTGCTTTCCGTAATGCTGGACACAATGTTTGGTGGCTTTTTTGACCTTAGAATCTATAATGCACCACATTCCAGTGTTGCTGCTCTAGCCTTTAACCAAGCATCCTGTCAGGGTGCCAATCTGGGGTGCAGTCAGAGGAGCAGAAGGCCCTACATCAGTGCTTCTCACCCTTCCTAATGCTGCAATGTATTTTCATTGTTAAAAAGGGGTCATGACACACAGGTTGGGAACTGCTGCCCTACATCAAGATAGGCTGCAGTGCAAACTGTTCTGCCCCTTGGGCTTAACTCACCCCCAGGTCCAACTGGGAGCATAGGTGGCAAGTGCAAATGCCACATCGAGCCTCAACTGGAGATCAGACCTCGCTAGGGTTTTGGAGCACAGCCAAGCCCTCTTCTGCAAAAACGTAGTTTTGTGAGACTAGCTCCTAGATTGCCGTCTGCCACAGGATATCGAGTGCCCCTGTGGTCTGAGCAGTAAGTGTGAATGTGCCCAGCAGCAGTCTATCATTAAATGGAAACAGGGTACAAGGCTTGGGCTCAGCAGGTCCTGGAGTTGAAAGAGCAGATGGCTCAGACTCTTATACCTGCTGCTGCTGCATCACCTTGACCCCTTCGGGTCACATCTATGGCCCCATGATGTGTTTTTCTTTGATCACTTAACTAGGGAGGAAACCAGAACCAAATGTTAAGTCAAAATGCTGACACCAACTAGACAGCTATAGTATTAGTCTAGTGGTGAAGAGAAATCCCCTTTGTGGGCAGAACCTCAAGCAGTACACTGATTGCAACTTTGTCTAGACTGAGTTAGATAAGAGATGTGGATCTATACAGCTTTGTAGCAGTGGCTAATGACTAGTTACATGGGCAAAGACTTAAAAGGAACAGGATTAGAAAATTGGTGCCAAAGAGGTTTGGAGAGTAGGTATTTAAGTGGACTTCATGAAATGGACACAGAATATGAAGATATATTTGTGTTCCGTATCAATGCACACCAAAGGACATCTATAGCAAAAGTTGTCTACCTTAATTAGGTTGCCAAGGTGACCCATCCTGTGAATGTTAGCCTCCTATAGCCACTGCCAGTATTTGTTCAATGACCCATGTACAAAGTTGCCTTGCCTGTAAGGCTAGAAGCTATTCTTGGGCAAAATATTATGAACATCCTCTCACAAAGGCTAGTCTGGCTATCACCACATTCCTAACATATCTTCAGCTAAGATCTGCTTTGTTTCCCTATGTATTTTCATGCTTTGGGGAAAACTGGTTGTCACCTGATAACATGTTGATTACACTGTAATCCTTTGATCTTGGAGCAGTCTGTCCTCAATAGAATAGACACATAATGTGGATAGGGTTTTGCCTGTCCTGCCTGCATTGTTTACTAATACCACCATCTGGGATTACAGAATGCCTTCATCATTGCCATAGGACCTCCACGACATTGCTTCTGATCAAAGAACTCATTTCCTAGCAAAATAAGTGTGGCAGTGAGAATTCACTGGTCTTACAATAATGTGCTACCTCCAAAAGCAGCTGACGTGATGGATGGAATGTCCCTCTGAAGACACCAGTTATAATGATAGCTGAGATTCTGTCCTACAGGAAGCAGTATGTGCTTTGAATCAGCAACCAACATTTCTCTCCTATAGCTGCAAACACAGATTAGAGAATCAAGAATTGGAAAGGAAAGCATTCCCTTTATGTCTTTACAAAATTTTAGGGTCTTAGTTTGCAAAGGGACATAATAATAATTGAAATTGTAACTACTTCCTGGCCATTTTGAGCTCTTTATATCAATAGCCAGAAGGAGATTGATTCTAATTATGAAGACAAATTGATTTGCTCACTCATAATAAGGCAAGGAGAACTATGTCTGGTACCCAGAGGATTTTCCAGAATACCTCTTAATACTCATATATTCAATACTGAAAGTTACTGAAATACACCAACCCAGTAAAAGAATGGGTACGATTCCAACTCTTCAAAAATAAGGTTTGCATCTCCCACCAGGTAAAGAACATCGACCAACATTCTATACTATGCTGGAGGGAAACTGGAAGATAATCTGCGAGATAAAGTGGGAATAAATATGACAGTGAAAAAGAACTCAATTGTAGCTATGGATCAGTCACAGTTATGTTAACTGCCTCTAATAAAATATGGGTTTTGGTGCCAAAGAGAACAAAATTTGAATTATAGAATTAGTTCCTCTGCTGGCTGCGACCTGGGCAAGCCTCTAAACTTCTTTGAGTTTCACATCCCTACTAGAGATGACATCCTTGGTGGGAGTTTTGTGAGAATTTATATGCAATCAGTGTAAAGTTTCTTTTGCAGCACTTGGTATATAGTAAATATTTGATAAATGACAACCCATGTCTGACAAAATAGCACAATGGTATTGGTCGTAGGGATCTTTTCATATTGAGCCTGCTCTTTGCCATTATACTACCTGCCAGTTTCCACTTTCACTGAAATTCTTCTCCACTTGATGCTGGAGATTAAAAATTCTCATGCAAACTACTACCACCTTATCTCCCATCATGTTTCCTATGTTCAATTTATTAACTTACATTTGCTTCAGACCATCTACTGCAGATGGATGTACAGAAAGAATTGAATCTTAGCCCCTTAAATCCATGTCGTCAGGTTTGATATTCACCAGGTAGCTACAGTTGCTGTGTTTTGTTACCAAGTTTGTTCCAAAAAAGCTATTTCTTTTTTTTTTTTAGAGACAGTCTCACTTTGTCGCCCTTGGTAGAGTGCTGTGGCATCACAGCTCACAATAAACTCTAGCTCTTGGGTTTAGGCGATTTTCTTTCCTCAGCCTCCCAAGTAGCTGGGACTACAGGCGCCTGCCACAACGCCCAGCTATTTTTTGTTGTAGTTTGGCTGGGGCTGGGTTTAAACCCGCCACCCTCAATATATGGGGCTGGTGCCCTACTCACTGAGCCACAGGCGCCGCCCCAAAAAAGCTATTTTAAACTTTAACTTTCCACCTGGCGAGTGCAGTGGCTCACACCTTTAATCCTAGCATTCTGGGAGGCTGAGGTGGGTGGATTGCTTGAGCTCATGAATTTGAGACGAGCCTGATCCACAGCAAGACATAGTTCTAAAAATAGCTGGGCATTGTGACAGGTGCCTGTAGTCCCAGCTACTTGGGAGGCTGAGATAAGAGAATCACTTAAGCTCAAGAGTTTGAGGTTGCTATGAGCTGTAACGCCATGGCATTCTTCTAAAGGTGAGCAAGTGAGACTCTGTCTCACAAAAAAGAAAAGAAAGTTCATAACTCCATACTACTAAGTAGATTGTGTGAAAAGTTTTTGTCTGTTTTTAGACAGTCTCACTTAGTCATCCTTGGTAGAGTGCCATGGCATCTTAGCTCATAGCAATCTCAAACTCTTGGTTTCAAGATTCTCTTGCCTCAGCTTCCCAAGTAGCTGGGACTACAGGTGCCTGCCACAGCACCTGGCTATGTGTGTTTTTTTTTTTTTTTTTTTAGAGACAGGGTCTCATTCTTGCTTATGTTGGTCTCAAACTCTCAGGCAATCCACCCTGTTCAGCCTCCCAAGTACTGGGATTATAGGCGTGAGCCACTGCGCCCAGCTCCAAGGTAAATGCTTAAGACTGAGCTTTTGAAAATGTTATTTAATAGGGAACATAGCTTCAATTTTTCATTTTGCTAGCTCCTGTTCCTCCTCCAGTTATTAGTGTGTGCTGAAGTCAGTCTGTCCCTCACACCCAGTCTTAATGTTCCCGTAGACCCTTGTACTTTTCCTAATAAAAACTTTGTTCCACTTTATTTAATCCTTGTTTTTCACTGTTTAGCTTCTCATTATGTTTTGTGTAGGCAAGAAACCCATCTTTTTTATTCATCACTCTACCATCAGAGCCTACTGGAAACTATCTCTGGCATATACCCCCATATACTGATAACTAGAAGTGTGTGCTTATTATTTTTAAAAGTGAGTGTACTTTTAAACTTAGAAGTCCTTTTTTATTATCAATCCATTCATTCAGCAAGTATTTGAGAGACCCTCCTATGTGACGGGCACTGTGATCTATCATCAGCAATGAACAGACAAGGTCCCTTGTGTCAGGTAGTTTACATTCTAGTTGAGGGAGACAGATTTTTAAAAATGTATAAAATGTCAGGTAATGATTAGCTGCTAAGAAGTATAAGCAGAGTAAGGGCTAGCAGCCGGGAGTAGGAGTTAGTGTAGCCCACTGGATCTGACAGGGCCTTGCAGGCTGTGGTGAGGGCTTTCAGGCTCACAGCAAAAGAGGTACAAAGCTTTTGAAGGACTATGCCCAGTGTTGTGATGTGATCTGACCTTACAAAGATGAGTCCAAAGGCATGAAACAATAAAAATCCTCAAAGAAAGTATGGGGAAAACATTTGAAGATACCAGCTTAGAAAAAGATTTTATGAAGAGGACTTCTATGGCAATTGCAACAACAAAAATAAACAAATGAGACTTAATTAAACTGAATAACTTCTGTATAGCTAAGGAGACAATGACCAAAGCAAATAGACAGCATTCAGAATGGGAAAAGATATCTGTATATTATGAATCAGACAAAAAGCTTGATAATCAGGATCTACAGAGAGCTCAAATTAATCAACAAAAAAAGAGCCAACAGGATCAGTGCTCATAGCTCAATGGTTAGGGTACCAGCCACACGTACTGGGGCCAGTGGGTTCTAACTGAGCCTGGGCCTGCTAAACTATGACAACAACAAAAAAATAGCTGGGTGTTGTGGTAGGCGCCTGTAGTCCCAGCTATTTGGGAGGCTAAGGCAAGAGAATTGCTTAAGCCCAAAAGTTTGAGGTTGCCAGGGCACTCTACTAAGGGTGACATAGTGAGACTCTGTCTCAAAAAAAAAAAAAAAGAGCCAACAATTCCATATATCACTGGGCAAGAGACAAGACTACAGAATCTTATCTAAAGAAGGCAGATGAATTGAATTCTTTGTGCCCTCAGGAATCCCAAACAATTAAAAAAAAAAAAAAAAAAAAAAAAAAGATGAGTCTAGCCAGCCCATTGTAGGCAGCAGAAGAGGCACGGTTGGTATTGGTGAACGGTTTATGGAAGCACCAGCCTTCTAGGCATAGTCCAAGTGGAAGGTGTTCGGAGGATTATAATGAGCAAGTTACAGTGCCCTGAAGGTTTGGAATTGAACCTGGAAGCTTGGATTAATCCTCATTGATGATTCTTTCATGACAGTATTAGGTTCTATTTGCTAATATTTACGATTGGTCTCATCTATTTATGTAAGTAAGATTGCTCTGTAGTTTGCTTTCATAGTGCTTATAGTTTAATTGCATTATTAGCCTTATGCTAGTTTTATTAAATGAATTGGATAGCTTCCCATCTGTTTTTGATGCTTTGGAATAGTTTGTATAAAATAGCTAAAATTCTGGTGTATAGGATAGATTATTTATTTATTATTGTTTGGGATTCATTGAGGGCACAAAGAATTAGGTTACACTGATTGCATTTGTAAGGTAAAGTTCCTCCTTTAATTGTGTCCCACCCCCAAGAGGTACGCCCTACACTGCGACCCCCCTAGCACCCTCTTGCCTCCCCTTCCTCCCATTCCCTCCCCCCCAACATGTATTAGCTCATCTACTGCCTTCATATTAGAATTGAGTACACTGGATTCTTGCTTCTCCATTTTTGTGATGCTTTACTAAGAATGTGTTTCACCTCCATCCAGGTTAATACAAAGGATGTAAAGTCTCTATCTTTTTTGATTTTATCTGTTCTTAAAGGTTTGGTTGAACTGGGCCATTAAGCCTCTGGGTGTGGTGCCTTTTTCTGAGTAAATCATTGACCACTGCTTTAGTCAATGACTATTAAATCTATTCAGGGTCTCTTTTTTTGAGCCAATTTTGTATAGTTTTAACTTGACTTTTCTCATTTGAAAGTCAATGACTGAAATTTGGGGACTACCTTCACTGAAAATTAAATTATGTTAAAGTCCTAAGAATATGATACAGAGCTGGAACTGGGGTGAAGCCAGTGAGGCATTTTCCTTGGGTGCAAAATTATAGGAGCACCAAACATTAGTCATTAAGGTAAGTAATATTTTATTTTTTAAATTTTTTTTAAGGTAAGTAATATTTTAATGTAGTATTTAAAAAAAAAAATCTAAAAACCTGTAATAAACAAACACCAAAATTTTAAGTAAAGACAGGATTTGACCCCATACATCATGATTCACCTCACTTAACCTCACCCTGATTATCACCTTAATCCTGGGTATGATATGACACCTATGACTATGGGAAGGTCAAGTGGTCAGATGATTAAATACATTTTCTTTAATTGCCATTTCATATGATAATTTTGTAATTCTGTCTATAGAGAAGATAGAAAAGATAATTCTTTCTAGCACGTTTGTTTTTGCATCATTGATAGTTTTAAAAAGTGTTTCTAGACTTTATAACTCACAATTAGTAATGGTATATAAATGGTTATGACTGATTTTTCAATTTGGAAAAACTCCCATCTCTTTTTATATGAGTCAGAAGATATTCCACAGACTAGCTTCTTAAATTTTTTTTTTTTTTTAGACAGAGCCTCAAGCTGTCATCCTAGGTAGAATGCTGTGGTATCACAGCTCACAGCAACCTCCAACTCCTGGGCTCAAGCTATTCTCCTGCCTCTGCCTCCCAAGTAGCTGGGACTACAGGTGCCCGCCACAACACCTGGCTATTTTTTGGTTGCAGTTGTCGTCGTTGTTTTGGTGGGTCTGGGCTGGATGCGAACCCATCAGCTCAGGTGTATGTGGCTGGAGCCTTAGCGGCTTGAGCCACAGGCACTGAGCCGTAGCTTTAAAAAAAAATTTTTTTTTTCTTTTTTTGTTGAGACAGAGTCTCACTTTATTGCCCGGGTAGAGTACTGTGCTGTCACAGCTCACAGCAACCTCCACCTCTAGGGCTTAGGTGATTCTCTTGCCTCAGCCTCCCGAGTAGCTGGGACTACAGGCACCTGCCACAATGCCCGGCAATTTTTTTGTTGCAGTTTTGGTTGGGGCTGGATTTGAACCCGCCACCCTTGGTATATGGGGCCGGCACCCTACCCACTAAGCCACAGTTGTCGCCCCCAGCCTAGCTTCTTGATCCATTTATGGCAGACATTTCTTTTTTGATAGCCACAGTCTTCTGGTAATCCAGCATTGTTGAACACACTCATATTGCAATATGGTTTATGACCCTGTACTTCTGTGTCACAACACTAAGTAAAATTAGCCTGGTAGGTAATAGGAGTATTGTGAACCATTTCTACACTGTCACAGTGTAATAAGAATACATGGAATGACCATGAGCCCCATAAGAATGTCCACTAAACCCAAACTAAATGTATCTCCAGCTCAACTTTTTGTTCACTCTTGAAAATGAACGTGGCCACTCTGCCACCTGACAAAAAGGGCTGTAATTGAAATGGGGTGATTGAAGAGGAAAGAGTCAGTGGTCAGTTAAAATACTTTAGAAATATTACAAAAACATACGAGCAAGTGAACACCCTCCAATGCCTGGGAAGAGACTGGGCAAGAGCCCTGTAAAGAGCCCTAAAGCTTGAGCTTCATTAACGTCACAGTAAATCAACTCTGCCAACACATAATTTCTCAATAAATGCTATTTTTATTACTACAGAGTTTCCCATAGCACTTAGTACCTGCCTACTTTGAAGCATTTATTACATACTTAGATTCTACGTGTAAGGGCAAGTGCTGGGCTTTATTAATGTTTTACCTGCTTTAAATTAGGGATTTGGTTAACAAATAAATGAAAGTATGCTAGTGGAAAGGAAGAGGTATAGCAAGAAAATACTCTTTTGACTGAAGAAAAGTCTGAAAGTTGTAGACTCATATAGAAAGGGTAACAATATGCAGAGACAATGTGTTTGTGTCAAGTACTAGAAGGCAAGGATAGAGACCTCAGTGTTGCCACCCAATGAGGTTCATCTGCCCATTTCCCAAGAGAAAGCCAGTATCCAGAGACAGCGCGGTTTATAGCAGGGTTTATCCTACATAGAGTGCTAAGCGGGGAAATGGGAGAAATCTCTCAAATCTGCCTCCCAGACAATTGGGGGGACAGTGTTTTTACAGACAGGTGGGCAGAGGGTTAGGCAGTGAGGATCTGCTAATTAGCTAGTTTCAGGGTGGAATCAGCAGTCTTTTGGTATGGGCTGCTGTCTGGGTCCATCAGGTGATCACTGGAATATAGTTCCTTGTGGAGGGCGAGTCTAAGATCAGTTGAGTCAGTTCCTTGGTCTGAGTGGGTTAGTCAATCTCCTGGAATGCAGGACCTAAAAAATATCTCAAAAACTACCCCTAGGTTCCAAACAGGTGATGTTTTCTATGGAGAAAAGTTAAGAATCTACAATTACCAGCTGTGCCCTCTAGAGGAGCAATAATGAAGCAAACAAGGAGACAGTGAATGATTATCATTATTTTAGCTAAACCTGTTCCTTTACGGAGTTACTCTAGCACCTTGCACCCCTTCATCAATTTGAAAGGAGTTTCATCAAAACTGATGAGAAATACAAATAGGAAATAGGTATAGAAGGAGCCTTTGGTTTTTTGTTGTTGTTGTTTTTGAGACAGAGTCTCACTTTCTTGCCCCCAGTACAGTGCTGTGGCATCATAGCGCACAGCAACCTCAAACTCTTGGGCTTAAGTGATTCTCTTGCCTCAGCCTCCCAAGTAGCCAGGACTACAGGCACCTGCCACAGCGCCTGGCTATTTTTGCAGTTGTCGTTGTTTAGCTGGCCCAGGCTGGGTTCAAACCTGCCAGCTTCGGTGTATGTGGCTAGCGCCCTACCCACTGAGCTATGGGTGCCATCTAGAAGGGGGGTGGTGGTCTTTGGAACCACCAGTATGAGCCAGATGCAGTGGCTCATGCCTATAATCCTAGCACTTTGGGAAGCTAAGGCAGGAGGATCACTTAAGGCCAGGAGTTTGAGACCAGTCAGCGAGACCTCATTTCTACAAAGGGAAATTTTTAATATATAAAAATAATAAAACAGTCAGCGCCCCAAGCACAGTGGTTACTCTGTAAATTTACTCTGTAATTTCACTAAAATCATTTGTGTATTTTTAAAAAGTGAAAGTTATGGCATATAAATTATACTTTAATAAAGTTGCTTAAAAATGTTTGAAAAGTGAGATCAGAGATTCACGTGTATTTTTTTGAGACAGAGCCTCACTACGTCACCCTCAGTAGGATGCCATGGTGTCACAGCTCACAGCAACCTCAAACTCTTGGGCTTATGCAATTCTCTTGCCTCAGCCTCCCAAGTAGCTGGGACTATAGGCGTCCTCCACAATGCCCAGCTATTTTTTTGGTTGTAGTTGTCATTGCTTGGCAGGCCCGGGCTGGGTTTGTACCTGCTAGCACTCCCCCTCCCCCAGTGCTGGTGTATGTGGCCGGTGCCCTAGCCACTAACCCGTAGGTACAGAGTCAAGATCAGAGATTCAAATGTGAAAAGGCTATAACAAGTAAGTAGTATTTGTGAACCAGCTCACATTGAGTAATTGTTTTGTCTCTCAATAAGAATCTCATACACTGTGGTAAAGTTTATTGTACACCAAAAATTTCTGTGTGTGCTAGGTGGCTTTGTGGATGGGGCATTCTTAGTAATGCCCTTTTGTCTGCAGTGACTGGAGGTTGTCTCACAGTTTGCTGACCTTGTCTTTCTGTCCAGATTCTGTGCTTCAAAATGGACATCTCCCTTCCTCCTAATAAAATGTTTCCCTTCCTCCTAATAAAATTTTTTTCTTTCATTTGGAGCGCTACTCCAAATAGAAAGAAAAGAGTCAAAAAAAAAAAAAAACCCAAACACAAGAAGAAGGAATTCTGATAAGAAAAAGACTTATTTTCTGTTTCTCAATAAAACTTCTTAAACAAGAAAGAAAAAAAAAAGAAAGAAAGAAAGAAGAGAGTCAGGTAAAGTAATTTACCTTCCCACGTGAACTTAATGTTTTAAATGGGAGTGGATGTGAACTGGGAGAACGGGGCAGAGCGGGCAATGTGCTGAGTGTAACTAGGACTTTGATGGAGGCTGACAGCAGCCAACTCTGAGTACAGATGCTGGTTAGCACATGTGAATCAATCTTTAAAAACAAGATTTTTTTTAAAGTAAAAAAGTTTTTACTGTAGTAGAGACTTCCAATTCTTTATTTTTTCAAGAGTGATTTGCTACATGTATTGTTGGCCAACTTTGATTCATTTAAGTTGAGCCTCTTGTAGATTTAGCAGATAAAAATAAGGAATGCCCAGTTAAATTTGAATTTAGATAAACACCAGATTATTTAGAGCATATCCTAGATACTTCGTTTAAAAATAAGTGTGATTCACGCAATATTTTGAATATACTTATATTAGTATTTGTTGTTACCTGAAAACATTGTTATCTGAAATTCAAATTTAATGGGGCATCCTGCATTTAACCCAACAACCTTAAAGCTGTGTGAAGGCTTAATTTATGTTGCTTTTAAATGCCTTATGTTTATTTATAAACAAAAAGTCTCCAAGACAAAAAAGCATTAGATTTCCCAGTTGTTGGGAGAACTAAATTCTGGTCTGAAACCTCCTTCAATTACAACCTGCTTTTATAGGCCTGGCATGGTGTGTCACTCCTATAATCCCAGCGCTTTGGAAAGAGTCAAGAGAATCGCTTGAGGCCAGGAGTTCTAGACCAGCCTGGGCAATACAGCTAGACCCTCCCTCCTTCTCTACAAAATTTTATGCTGTGGAAGAGATTTTCCCAAAGGGCTCAGGTTTGGGCCACGGCTTATTGAAGTGCAAACCTCCAGAAGATTGTAGGCAGCGGTAGAGTGGGGGGAACTGACCATCTGCTTGATAATGTGCTCACCAGTAAGCAGAATCCCCTCCCTCCAACTCCCCCCCAGCCCCCCAACACCAGTCTTGGAGCCCTCTGACAGGTGCCACCTGGGCAGACCCTCTTCTCCGCCTTTACAGTGACATCCTAAAGGGGGTGTTGGTTAGAGACTGACGCCACCAATGCTTTGTATATTTGTTTATGCAGGACAACAGAACAAACAAAAACAAAACATTGGTGGGGGCTAGTCTCTGACACTTCCTCCACAGGCTACGTTACCGCTCAACAGTGGACGAGACCAACTTCCAGAGAGGTCCTGTCCCCCTGGACCCCCACCTTTTTCCGTTCCCCGTCGGGGTGGAGTGGAGAAGATGGCTCTCGGAGCACTGAGTGCCCAGAGTTAACAGCCAGTTTTGAAATCCTCAGCCTGCCAGGTGCGAATCGCCCGCTCTCGCTCATTCCAGAAAGGGGCTTCTGCTAGGAGAGGCCCCCTCGAAACCCAAAATGGGGAGGGCGGTTCACTGTCGCGGTCGCTAGTGATTTTTTGCTTGTTTTGTTTTTGGTCGGAAGGAAGCAAACAGCGCTGCGCCGGGGTGTGTACAAAGCTGAGAAGTGGAAACAGGGACACACCCTCCCTCACCCGCCCCTGCTCGAGCGGCGCGGCGCGGGGAGGCGAGCGGGCGGGGTGGGGCGGGGTGGGGCGGGGCGGGGCGGGGAGCGCGGGCGGCTGCGCCCACGGCGAGCGTCGGCCCCGAGCCGCCGGCGCTGACGAGAAGCCCCGCGCCCGGGCGGGCAGGAGGATGCTCCCCAGGGCCCCCTGGCCGCGGCTCCCGCGGCTGCTGCCGACCCTCGGAAGCCGAGCCCGAGCGCGTCCTAGGCCGCTGCGGCGCACGCCCCAGGTGAGACCGGGGGCGGGCGGAGGGAAAGTTTGCGTCGCGCAACTTTGGCGGGAGCACAGCCCGAGCGGCCGGACAGTTCCCCGGCTCCACGCGCGGCCGCGACAGGTGGCGTCGGGCAGCCGACTGGAGTCCCGGAGTCCAGGGCCGGGGGAAGGAAAGGCCGGAGCCCGGGGCGGGGGCGGCGCGCTGGGGGCCTGGCCCAGGGTGCGGGGACCACGGAGCTGCGGCCAGGCGAGCGGCAGCTTCTCGCCGTCCACGCCGCGACGGGGAGCAGGACCCGGGGCTGCTGTGCCGTCGGCCGCTTCCCTCTGGCCGGGGAGTGGAGGAGCCGGGCCGTGTGGACATCGTGGGAGAGTAAAATTTCCATTCTGAAAACTGCGAGCACTTCCCCTCAGATGAGGGAAGAGAAAGTGGCCTTGTGTTCAGACGCCCGAGAGGCGGGTGAATTATGAGTGCGTGCTGCTGAGTAACAGTTGGCCTGACGCGGTTAGGGAATAGCGTCTGCGGAGAACCGTTGCCTGGAGCAGGGAGTGGATGTGCGCTGGGAAGACGGGGCAGAGCGGGCAGGGTGCTGAGTGTAACTAGGACCTTGATGGAGGCTGACAGCAGCCAACTCTGAGCCTGACCAGGAAAGACAGCTTAAAAAAAAAAAAAAAAAAAAGCTTTCCCGGGAGTGCGTGACTGGGGAGGGACTTGTTTCAGAGTTCAGTTGCTTCCTCCTTTCCTCCATTGGATTAGCGTGAGTAAAGTAATATCTTAAAGGGAAAGATCCTTATTTTTAAAAATCTTATAGCTGTGCAGTTACAAAAGCAAAAAGTAAACAGTAATTGTCATGTCGCTTTCACTTCCTGTTTATTTTAGGTTTTTAATTTTTTTTTTCCTGTTCTTCCAACTGTCTGAGGGCTTTAGAGTTTGGATTGATGCAGGAAATACTTAAATGAATTTTTAAAATGATTTTCCTGAATGGTTGAAAGAGAATGAGGAAGCCCATTTTGTTGTTAATATGTAAGAAAAGAGGCAAATTCCTTAAAGTGTAAAATGGTAAACTTAACAATCAGTTGGGGCTGGGCACAGTTGTTCAGGCTTGTAAATCACAGCACTTTGGGAGACTTAGGTAGGATTGTTTGAGGCCAGGAGTTCATTCTATGGGAACATTGACCTCATCTTTACTAAAAATTAAGGAAAAAAAAAGTTGGCCTTGCACACCTGTGATCCTAGTTACTTGGGAGCCTAAGGCGGAGGATCCTTGAGCCCAGGAGTTCAAGACTGCTGTGAACTTGGATTGGGCCCCTGCCCTCCATCCTGGGTGCAGAGTCAAATCCGGTCTCAAGGGAGGAAAAAAAAATAGAGTCATTGGGAACAAAGTCTTTTTCCATTTTTAAAAATTGTACTTTCACTACAAGTGTCCCATTTCACCAAGATTTATCAAACATTAAAACAACCTAGTACAAGGAATCCTCTTCCCCACATAACATTACAATGATTGATTGTTTTTTATTTAATCTATTTGACACGTTGAGTAGCATTTTTATGGATGCCAAGACTGGCTGCTCTTTCTCCAATTATTGACTCCAAACCCTTTTCTCTGTATTTCCTAACTGATGCTATATAGTGGGTGTTAATTGCAGGCCTCAGCAGAAATGTGGATGCCCTTTTAAAAAGAGTAGAAATGGGGCTTATAAGGCCTAGTAACAGGGAAATAGTAGTATCCCTGGCTGATTGTGTTAAGACGCCTTATATGTGAGTATTTCTTTTTTTTTTTTTTTTGAGATTGAGTCTCACTATATCACCCTCGGTCGAGTGCCATAGCGTCACAGCTCACAGCAATTTTAAGCTCATGGGTTTAAGCTGTTCTCTTCCTCAGCCTCCCAAGTAGCTGGGACTACAGGTAGCCGCCCCAATGCCGGGCTATTTTTTTTTTTTTTTTGTAGTTGTCATTGTTTAGGCGCTGGCGGAGTTTGAATCCGCCAGCCCCAGTGTATGTGGCCAGTGCCCTAACCATTGAGCACGGGCACCAAGACAACATGTATTTCTAATTTGCAAATTTGTGTTTTAAGTCAACTCCCTATGCTATAAAGACAATTTGCATTAAGTAAAATTAAGCAAAATGGATTTAAAACTATTCAGGTTTACACAATGTAGAAATGACAGAATTATAATTTGCTAACAAAAATCATTAAAACAAATTCCAGTAATCCATTAAAAATATTTAGTTTACAAAATTTCCACTTATACTTTGAATGAACTGTGTCTGTAGTGTAAAATAGGACATAACTATATAACTGTGTTTCCTTTTGCCAAAGGTTGGATATATAATACGTAGTAAAGCAGGAAACTACTATTCATAGGCAACTTCTACATGCTAGATCAACATAAAAAAGATTCTTTTAGTTCTGTAGAGTTTATTCTTATCTGCCCTGAATCCACTTGACTTTCCCCACTTTCAACCATTTCCTGCTTCCTTTGGACACCACAAGTCACCCTGATGCCATGATGACTGGCCACACATGCTAGTATTTTATATTCTACAGATAAATTATTATAATTTGCTGTCACTCAATTTTCATATCAATTAGTATATTTCACATGAATCACTATTAGACTCAGAATAAGTTTTAAGAATATTAAATAAGAATATCCTTATTTATAAACATTAAATTTATAATAAGGTGGCTAACACCTGTAATCCTAGCACTTGAGGAGGCAAAGGTGGGAGAATTGCTTGAGGCCAGGAGTTGAAGACCAGCCTGGGCAGCACAGTGAGGCACCTTCTCCACAAGAAATTAAGAAATTAGCTTGGTGTGGTGGTAGGTCTGTAGTCCCAGCTGTGGCAAGAGCATCACTTGAGCCCAGGAGTGTGAGGCTATAGTGAGCTACAATCACATCACTGCACTCCAGTCTGTCTCAAAAGTAAATCTTTCCAGCCATTCAGTGATGGATTGTATCTGCTTGGCATAAGATTCATAATAAAAGTTCAGAAAACACCACCTTCCTATTCAGGCCAATGATAAAACAAACTACTGAAATCTGTTTATTATTATTATTATTATTTTGAGACAGAGTCTTACTTGTTGCCCTCAGTGGAGTGCTGTGGCATTACAGCTCACAGCAACCTCAAATTCTTGGGCTCAAGTGATTCTCTTACTTCAGCCTCCCAAGTGCTAGGACTACAGGTGCCCACTACAACGCCTGGCTATTTTTAGAGACAAGGTCTTACTCTGGCTCAGGCTGGTCTTGAACCCATGAGTCCAGGCAATCCACCTGTGCTGGCTTCCCAGGGTGCTGAGATTACAGACGTGAACCACTGCACTCAATATTTATTCTTATGTGTCAAATGTGGTGGAACCCAAGAGTAGGAGCTCTGTTATTCTTTTGGTTAAACACAACACCGTGGTGTCCTGAATCAGAGAATAAATAAAATTCATTTAAAATGATTCTTTCACATAAACACCCTGGTCAAGTTATAAAAAACATTACCATCTCTGGGGCAATTTATCACTACACAATCCCCAGTAGAAAACTACGACTGTTAAAAACAAGTGAAAATACTTGATATGGATCAGGCGTGCAGAAAGAGCTGAGACAGAGGAGAGAATGCTGTGCCTGGGGAAATCCAGCTGTGCCTACAGCTTAAAATGTAGATCATAGAGGCTGGGCTGCCACAGCTCATTTTCAGCCTGAGAGCCACGTATCTTGACAAGATCCTCCTATTCTGTAGAAATGTTTTCACTGAAATTGTCCTCTTACCATCGTTATATGTAGTATGTTTCCTTTTCTCCTCTGTGTACCTCACATCCTTAAATATGTAATTCACTCCTATAGGAAGACATTTCTTTTTAAAACATGTAATTTATAAAATCATGCCTCCATAGCCGAAGAAACTTTGAAGGATGTTCTGATTTATAATAGTTTTTATAAAGGTTCTGTTTAACTCTTCTAAGGGACAGAGTAATCAACAACATCACATAATAGTAGATTATCATTAATTATTTTGAGAGTAACACAAATGCTTGCAATTTCTGATTTTAAAATACAGCATTCTTATTTGAGTCCATGTAAAGGAGGTGATTGTTTCTGAGATTAAATAACTTCCTGTAGATCAAAAAAAAAAAAAAAAAGACAACTTGCAAAATTTTTAAAATGGAAATGCTTCTATCATTTTGTCTGTGTGATAAAAGACTCAGAAGGAATAAAGGCAAACATGTGAGTTTGCTGCTTTAAATGCTTTGAAATCTTACCATTGAGAAACTGATAGAAATATACTGGCTTGTTAGGAGTTTTAGCTAGAACTACTAAACCATTTTTTGCAAATCAAATTACCTGGCTATAGGGATGTTTTTCATTCTGAGGTTTCACTGTTTTGTGGTTGTCCCACTTGATGTGAAACATCTTAACACTGAAGACAAATATTATTTCTATATATTTTTGCCACAAACATTTAAAAAGCATTTGTGACTTGACAGTTTATAAAATCCTAACCTGCAAGGGCTTATCAGTGGTGGTATCTGAAGCAGGCATTCCCCATTATTATAATTGGTCTTTGTGAAGTCTTTCACACTCCTATGAGTATGCTTATAGGAACATTTAATAATTTTGAAAAATACACAATTCTTATGGTAGTTGAATAATTGCCTGCCTGCCTTTTGTGGGTGGGGAAAAAAACCAGTTTGTTGACAGGGATACATTTGGTATAACAAAATTGTGTTTTAAAAAACATATTTAGTCTGAAGCACAAGCAAGCAGGAACATACTTTATTATCTTTGGCTGAAACATGGCCCAGTGTCCATGATCATGTCCAGTGGCCACATCTCTGCTTGTCAGCACTCTGGCTAAGCGGTTGTCAGGGCAATCTGGAGCTCCTGCTGGTGTTTCTCTGTGCCAGGAGGCAGGATTGAGTGATTATGGTGCCTGATGAATTGTATCTACAGAGAGCCCTAGGCTAAATGTGCCTTTCTTAATTTGAGTTTTCTGCTACTTAGATTGAGAAACTCCTTGATATTTCATGCTATAATACAACACTTAAATCTCCATACATGTATAAAATTTTAAAAAATAAGTGTACTTTGTAGAGAAGCCTACATACTTTTTTTTTTTTCTTTTGAGACAGAGCCTCCAGCTGTCACCCTGCCTAGAGTACCTTGGCATTACAGTTCACAGCAACCTCCAACTCCTGGGCTTAAGCGATTCTCTTGCCTCAGCCTCCCAAGTAGCTGGGACTATAGTCGCCTGCCACAATGCCTGGCTATTTTTTGGTTGCAGCCGTCATTGTTGTTTGGCAGGCCCAGGCTGGATTTGAACCTGCCTGCTCAGGTGTATGTGGCTGGTGCCTTAGCTGCTTGAGCCACAGGCGCCAAGCCAGCCTAAATGCTTTTTTAAAACTTCTAGAAACAAAGCATATGAATGTTTTAATCACATCACAAGATGTTAATTTGGTAATTTTTTTTTTTTTTTTTTTTGAGAAAGTTTTACTGTCACCCTCAGTAGAGTACTGTGATGTCACAGCTCACATCAATCTCAAACTCTTGGGCTTAAGCAATTCTCTAGCCTCAGCTTCCCAAATAGCTGAGACTACAGGTGCCTGCCACAACGCCTGGCTATTTTTTTGTTGCAGTTGTCATTGTTGTTTAGTTGGCCCTGACTGGGTTTGAACCCGCCAGCATTGCTACATGTGGCTCGCGCCGTAACCACCGTACCAAAGGTGCCAAGCTAATTTGGTAATTATTTTCATCTTTTGAATTTAATGACCATATTGTTCTTTTTTGTGTGTGTGTGAGACAGAGTCTCTCTGTATTACCCTCGGTAGAATGCTATGGCATCACAGCTCACAGCAACCTCAAACTCTTGAGCTTAAGCAATTCTCTTGCCTCAGCCTCCCAAGTGGCTGGGACTACAGGTACCCACCACAATGCCCGGCTATTTTTTTTGTTGCAGTTGTCATTGTTGTTTTAGCAAGCCCAGGTTGGGTTCGAACCCATAACCCTTGGTGCTTGTGGTCAGCGCTATAACCACTTTGCTATGGGCACCAAACCAAGCAGTTGTCGTTGTTGTTTAGCTGCCTCAGGTTGGGTTTGAACCCACCAGCCTCGGTACATGTGGCTGGTGCTGAAACCACTGTGCTAGGGGCGCCAAGCTGACCATATTGTTTTTGTTTGACACATCCCTACTATTTTACCTCTTATATTTGTAATTGGTTTATTGTATTTTGTAATACTGGTTTCAGAGCTCTCTTCTAAGAGCATTTGCTTGTGTGTGGGTTTTGCGTGACCCAAGACGCGAACGAACAGCAGCTTTGCCGTGGGTGTAAACTCGGTCCTGTAATTATTAAGTCAAGAAATAGACTACATGGGATGGGATGGCGTGTAGCAAAATTCTTTATTCAGGGTTTTGATTTTATATCTTTCTAGTCACATACACACTTCATCTATTATCTGTTAGTTTCACCATTACCTCATTTTACCTATCTGAAATTAATTTGAAAGGAAATATCCTGTTACCGTATCAACACAATCACTTTTGTAGTAAACATCTTCTTCTAGACACTGACTAATCTCTGGGCGGGTATCTAAATAAAGACCATAAAGAAGAAAGTAGCCACAGGGGAACAGAGTTAATGGAAGAATATCTTCAAGTGTTCACTCAGTTTACTCAGTATGAAGTAACGACTGTGTCTTTTCCTCAG